>VONZ01001895.1:0-85881 GCA_012976165.1 Labeo catla
AAACCCTTGGAAGAAAATAATCGTCATTGTTCAGCATCATAGTGGGTGGTAGATGGGTTGGTCAGTTTGATCTAAACATTGTATAAATGAAAAAGACAGAACAGAACAAACTCCTAACAGGAGGAGCCTCTCATGGCCTATGAGACAGAGGATTATGAGACGCAGTACTGCTTTCCTGCCATCAACTCATCATGTATCAAGGAAAAACGCTCCAGACATGAATACATTATCATGTATGTGTTTTTTTCACTGCTGTCAGCATGGACTGTGTTTCTGAACCTGCTGGTGATCATCTCCATCTCTCACTTCAAGAAGCTTCACACTCCAACCAACCTGCTCATTCTCTCTCTGGCTGTGACTGATATGCTTATCGGACTAATTGTAATGCCCATAGAGGCCATAAAGCTGATTGAAACGTGTTGGTACTTTGGAGACGCTTACTGTGGACTGTTTACAATGATCCTTGGATTCCTTCTTTCTGCATCTTTTAGTACTTTAGTTTTAATTGCCATTGATCGTTATGTGGCTGTGTGTCACCCTTTACAGTACCCACAGAGAATAACTATGACTAAAACATTAATAAGCATCTGTGTCTGCTGGTTTTTCTGTTTGAGTTACAGTATTACTTTTATAACTAGCAACAGATATTTTGACACTTCACAAAAAACAGACATGTGCGATGGAGGATGTTATTTTAGAATTAATTATTCATGGGCACTCACTGATATGTTTATTTCTTTCATTTGTCCTTGCACCCTGATCATAACTTTATATATGAGGATATTTTATGTTGCACATAAGCAAGTAAAAGTTATAAACTCTCTGATTAAGGGTGGTAAATGTGTATTGGAAGGTTCAGTGAGGAGGAAATCAGAGAGTAAAGCTGCTCTAACATTAGGAATCATTGTGACAGTTTATTTGCTTTGCTTTATTCCATACTATATCTTGTCTTTAACAAACACGACAATAATCTCTTCTGCCACAATGGCATTTCTAGCATGGACTGTGTATGTTAACTCAGGCCTGAATCCTGTCATCTATGCTTTATTTTACAGCTGGTTTAAAATATCTGTTAAATATATCTTAACTCTTAAAATATTTCAAACAGCTTCCTCTCTCATTGACATTTTTACAAATTATCATTAGAGGATATAATAGATTGTAGTTGTGGCATAAGTCCTAGTCCTTCTTTATAGTCATTTCTTTTCTCTTGCCACAGCTTTGTTGTTTAGACTAAGATATAATAACTAACACTGATCAAGCAAAATATTGAAAATGTTTATTGCCCAAGTCCATTTCTGATTCTGTGCTGTAGTGTGGATATATTAAATTTGATTAAATAAAAATAAAAGTCAATTACTTCAGCTAGTTCGTAGTTTGACAACACTGTCTTTGGCTTGTTTATGACACTCTGAGTATGTTAGCATTATTTTGCTGACTTATCATTTTATCTGGGTAACTTGCATCAATATTGTGTAAGGGTTTATTTCACACCTTTAATGAGCAATTCAGTGGAGGATTGTCTCTGCATTAATAATGAATGCAAAACATAAATCATAACAATTAGAACTGGGTCTCTGAGTTTTCAAAGTGTAGGTTGCATAGGTAGGTAGCAAACCATAGTGCCATGTAGACTTTCTAACTTTAACAGGATAGCTCACCCAAAAATTAAAATTCTGTCCTCGTTTACCTTCATGTCACTCCATGTATGACTTTCTTTTGAAGAACATTATCATTGTATATTGTTTGTTTGCATACATTTTTATATTCGATCAGAGCAATACAAAATACATTTTGCTCAAAGTCATGTTCTGAGTTGGATAGTTAATGATTCAGGCAACAGCAGAGTATTTGGGATGCAGAGATTTTGTCAGCTGTAATCAGTTGTATTACCAAATAAAATTCCCCATTGTGATATCCCATTTTGACCAAAAATGGAAACAGATACTGATACTAAACTTGATGTAGTGAGCTGCCAAGAGAGTAGTGTTGCATGATATACCAGTATTTAAAAAGTATCACAATACCCTGCTTTTAAAAAAAAAAACAGTACGAGTAAGAGGTAAGAGCCGTATTTCTGCGTGTCTGTGTTAGTGAATGGTGCAGACGCTGTTTTGTTTACTACACACAAACACATGACACTCACTGTGTTTTCAGCCTCTGTCACCTCAGTATATGAGTACATGAACACATGAGCATAATTTCTAGAGCTTCATGAGCATTTTACCGTTTCTTTTGCAGAAAACTATTGTCATAATGAAGACCAGAAAATTTTAAATACACAACACAGTATTTCGAAAAAAAAAAAAAAAAAAAGAGAGAGAGAGGGAGAGAGAAATAATAAAACGTATTTCACAGGGCCTTAAAAACGTAATAAAAAAATTTTATTAACTAGACATGCTTTTTGATGAATACTTTTTTTATGTAACCATTAAAATAGAGTCTACGAAAATTAAAATGGAATTTGGGAAAAAATAAAACATTTCATAGAGCCCTCTTTATTTTATTTGTTTCTTTGTTTTACTGTAGTTGTCCTTTACTTTGTCACTTGCGTCTGGGTTCTTATTATAAATAACAAAGATAAAATAAAAAAAAATTACTATGTCATGATATAAATTGTTGTGAAATAAAATTACTATATCATGAAATAAGATTTGGCTTTATCCTTTAAGCTAACTTACCAATATAGCAAAGAGTTGTTCACCATAATCCTGTGTAGTTGCACTGGCATGTGATTATTATTATTATTATTATTATTATTACTATATATATATATATATATATATATTTTTAGGCGGGGATGAAATGCTTTGTTTTAATAAATAAAATTACTATGGTCTCCATTTGGATCATCTGTTATTCAGTTGCTTTTCCTGTCCTATGTTTTTTTTTTTCGTAGTATCGGTTCAGTAGTAGTCTCGAGATATTTTAGTCAGGTATTGTATCGAAGTCAAAATTTTGGTATTGTGACAACACTACTACAGAGGCAACATTTTAGCATCCAGCTGGAGAACCACAACGCCAGACCTGTAGCCATAGAATGGAACTGAGGGGCAAAGCACATACAGTCTTAATAGAGTTAAACTACATATAAACATAATGAACTATAATGGATTCCAGAAAAAGCAGGAGCAGAGCATGTGCGCTTCAGGGCAACACTGTCGTGTTTTGTTCTTAAATAAGTCTGCTTTTGAATGAACTGAGTGAGCCAGTTATTTAATGATCAGTTACTTGCTTCATTCCTAAGTGAATTAGCCATTTTGAAAGAATTGTTTGAATGATTCAGTAAATCACTCATTAAGACACGTCGCCACCTACTGGTATGAGCAAAAAATACACAAGCAATATGTTCCCAAAGACAGTAAAACCTGAAATTTTCAACAATGTGGGGCCATTTTGTTAGGCCCACCAAGAAAAAAAAAATCTTATAAATCATAGTTCTTTTTTTATTTTATTTTATTTTATTTTATTTTATTTTATTTTATTTTATTTTATTTTATTTTATTAAAGGGCTCATGAACTGAGAAATGAAATTTCCCTTGATTTTTTTTTTGTCATATAACAGGTAAATGTACTATAAAACATTCTGAAAGTTTCAGAACTCAAAACTTTCTTGTTGCTTTAAAAACAGCTTTTATTAAACCAAGCTGCCAAAACAACTTGTGAATGATGTCATATGATGACAAAAGTCTGTCACTGCAGAAGATCAACACCTACTTCTACATTATTTCCTCTTTAGCCCCGTCCACAGATTTGCACATATAGGAAGAAGAAATACTAGAGAGATGCAAACAATGGACTCCATCAACATATCATAGGGATGTCTACCAAACAGGGCTCGACAATAAAGAGTGCCCATTGGCCGGGGGCATTGTGAAAGACGCTTTGGGCACTTGACAGATTTGTCACTGAGGGTGCTTTCACATCTGTGGTTCGGTTCATTTGGTCCGGACCAAGGGCAACAAATGATACATTGTAGCATTTTTCTCCCGTTTTGGGTCCTTTTCACACCACACTGATTGCTCTGGGCCGAACCAGTTGAAACGAACCAAAATGCAGTCATGTGACAAGATCCACATCACTCGTTGGCCAGATGTGTCATTGAACGTATTTCCTAAACTGCTTTTCGATTGGTCAGAATTAACGTGCGGGAAAATTCCAGTGGAACTCCCGGAATAAACAAAGAGAGGAGAAAAAAGCCGGCAGACAACACGCCGCTTTTTAGTATGGAGAGACGACTGTGCTAGCTGATTGTATCCCTGTAATTTCTATGATTGTAATTTCTATGAGGCTCCGCACCTTCTCACAACTCCATCTCAGCTTGTCCGCGAGCTGCCATGGGGCTATGTTGCTAAAGCGCTAACTGTCAACAAATACTTGTCCTTATCACATAATGCACAGCACAGCTGATTACGGCAGCTGGATTAGTCCAAAAAGGTGCAGTACTTTTTGCAGTTGGGTCTGTTCGAGTTCGGATCATGTTTTCACCACAAATGAACCGCTCCAGAGTTCGTTTTTTGGTCCGCTTTTGGTGCGCACTCGAGTGCGATTGCTACATTCACACCTGCCCAAACGAACCGCACCAAGAGGGAAAACGAACTCTAGTGCGATTCAACCGAACTAAATGAGGCAGGTGTGAAAGCACCCTGACACCGATTGGGCCACTACAATGTTGTCATGAAAGTTTCTGTTGCATGCTGTTAATTTAAAAAAAAAATTCAAGCGATTTAAAAGCATTCAGAAGACAAGTACATCAGTACTCAGTTCAGGGATTGCGTGTGTCAGAGACACGTCTTTCTGTATTGGCATCTCTCATTGCATAGACAGATGCATCTCGACATGCGCAAGCTCTGAATTGAGTTTCTTTCTGCATCTTTCTTGCGCCTGAACGGGCAAATACATGGAAAGTCTTGGCAAGTAACATTGTAGCTTAAACAGTGATTCATCTATATTTAACAGAGGGCAAAGACACTGAAGACAGATGCAAATCGGAGTAAATGTTTCATGTTGTTTTTTGTAGCAGATGTTGTATGTAGCATAATTTCACAATATGTCAAAACTACTCACCGTTTAAAATAAATTTAAGACAGTTAAAAACAGAAAATGATTATACATAGTGCAATCAATTCGGACGAAGCACAGTGCTTATTCAGTAAATGCACAGCTAAACAGATGAGTTTTGAGTCTAGATTTAAATGTAGTGAATGTTTTAGCACATTTGATCTCTTCTGGAAGCTGGTTCCAACTGCGGGCAGCATAATAGCTAAAAGCGGATTCCCCTTGTTTTGTGTGAACCCTTGGTATTTCTAACTGACTCGATCCTAATGGCCTGAGTGGTCTGTTAGGTTTGTATTCAGTGAGCATATCTGCAATGTATTTAGGTCCTAGGCCATTGAGTGATTTATAAATGAGTAAAAGTACTTTAAAATCAATTCTAAATATAACTGGAAGCCAGTGTAGGGACCTGAGGACTGGTGTGATATGCTCAGATTTTCTGGTTCTAGTCAGAATCCTGGCAGCAGCGTTCTGGACGAGCTGAAGCTGTCTAATGGTCTTCTTGGGAAGGCCAGTGAGGAGACCATTACAATAATCCACCGCTTGTGATAAAGGCATGAACATGTTTCTCTAAGTCTTGACTGGAAACAAAACATCTAATTCTTGCAATGTTTTTGAGATGATAGTATGCTGATTTAGTTACTGCTTTGACATGACTACTGAAAGGTCTGACTCCAGAATCACACCAAGATTCCTGACTTGGTTTTTAGTTGTTTGACCCCTAGCATCAAGGTATGCATTCACCTTAAGAACTTCCTCTTGCTTCCGAATGCAATGACTTCAGTTTTCTCCTTGTTTAACTGAAGGAAGTTCTGGCACATCCAACTGTTAATTTCATCAATGCATTGGCAGAGGGAATCAATGGGGCTGTAGTCATTAGGCGATAAGGCTAGGTAAATCTGGGTATCATCATCATAGCTGTGATAGGCAATTTGGTTCTTTCTCATTATTTGGCTTAGTGGGAGCATATACAGGCTAAACGAGCAGCGCAAGAATTGAGCCTTGAGGGACTCCGCATGTCATGGACGTCCACTTAGACTTATGCTCTCCTATACTCACATAATAACCTCTCCCTTCTAAGTATGACCTGAACCAATTGAGAGCCATCCCAGAAAGCCTGACCCAGTTTTCCAGTCTCTCTAGAAGAATGTTATGATCGACAGTGTCAAACGCAGCACTAGCAGATCACAGTAAGATCTAGTAGTACCAGCACTGATATTTTGCAAGAATCAGAATTTAGGCGAATATCATTTATTATCTTAACGAGCGCCGTCTCTGTGCTGTGATGCGGTCGGAAACCAGATTCAAAATTGTCCAGGTATCCATTTGAGTTTAAGTAGTTCTTCAACTGATTGAAAACTACCTTTTCAATAATCTTGCCTATAAAAGGAAGATTAGATATTGGTCTATAGTTTCTCAATATGGTGTTATCAAGATTGCTCTTTTTCAGAAGGAACAACTGCAGTTTTCAGGGAGTTTGGAAAAGTCCCAGAAAGAAGTGAGGTGTTCACCACTTCTAAGGGATCTGCTTCTAAACAGTTAAGCACACTTTTGAAAAAAGATGTGGGAAGTGTGTCAAGGTTGCAGGTTGAGGATTTAAGGTGCTGTACTATTTCTTCCAAAGTTTTGCTATCAATTGCTTCAAAAACAGACAAAGTGACTGCTTTTTGAAATTGCGGTCGTATCTGTCTAACCTCTGCATAACTTGATGATGTGCTAATCACCTTTCTGATATTAATGATCTTCTCTGAAAAGAAGGAAGCAAACTCATTGCATTTGCTGTCAGAGAGCATTTCCTTGGGAATCTGACTTGGGGGGTTTGTTAATCTCTCAACAGTAGCAAAAAGAGTGCGAGTGTTGTTTAGGTTACTGTTTATAAGGTTTGAGAAGAACTTCTGTCTTGCTGTGGCTAGTTCCACATTGAAAGCATGAAGGCTGTCTTTATAGATGCTATAGTGAATTTCAAGTTTTGTCTTCCGCCACATCCGCTCAGCTTTTCTGCATTGTCTTTTCATACTCTGTACTGCTGTTGATTTTCTCCAACATGATTTTTGTCTGCCAGTCGTCTTACTGACTTTCACTGGTGCATTGACATCAATGACATTCTTAACTTTTGAGTTAAAGCACTCCAGGAGAAGATCAACAGAGTCTGCAGAAATGCTTGGCATTGAAGATATAGCCTTCATAAACAGCACACTAGTGTTTTCGTTAATACATCTCTTTCTGACAGAGACGGATCTAGATTCAGTGGTAGCAGAGATCAATATACAGTATCAAAGAAAATACAGAAGTGATCAGATAGTGCTACGTCCTTAATGACAATGGATGAAATGTTTAGACCCTTACTAATGAGTAAATCAAAAGTGTGTCCACGATTGTGTGTGGGTCCATGCACATGCTGAATCAGGTCAATTGTGTTTAAAATGGTTATAATTTCTTTTGTAGTTTTGATTTCTACATTTTCTATGTGAAAATTAAAATCCCCTGCAATAGCAAAACAGTCAAACTCTGAGGAAATCATTGATAGCAGTTCTGTGAACTCTTCAACAAAGGCTGGAGAGTATTTTGGAGGCCTGTAAATAATGATAAATAGAATTCAAGGAGCACCTTTCAGCACAATCCCTAGATATTCAAAAGACAAGTACTGACCAAATGACACTTGCTTACATTGATAGACATCTTTAAATAGAGCAGCTACACCTCCACCTCTCCTAACAGCTCTGCAGACACTCATGAAAGTAAAATTAGGAGGGGCTGTTTCATTGAGGACTGTTGCACTGCAGCTGTCTTCAAGCCATGTTTCAATTAGAAACATAAAATCCAGGTTGTATGTGGTTATTAAGTCATTGATCAGAATTTATTTATTTTTTAGTGAGTGAATCTTTAAAAATGCTAACTTGATGCCATTACTTTTTGTCTCTAAAGCAGTCTTAGTTTGATACCTAATAGGCCGCAGATTAGATGGGTCAGCTTTACGGCTTGAGAAGGCCTTACACTTTCTATCACGTGATAAAACAGAGATAGAGAAAGCTACAGGCACACTGGGTTCCCGCTTGTTATGTAAACATTCCTGATTGTTGCTGCTATCGTAGCGGGGACCCGACACATATCACTGAGAGTTGTTATCAGTTGTTTTTGGTTCACCTACAGCAGATGGAGGAGGGTTTGGGCCCTGGCGTTGTGGCAGCGGCCGGAGAGCTCTTGAAGGAGGAGGAGGGCGAGCTGGGGCCACAGGCTTTGGTGGTTGTGGTGCCCGCCGTTTTTTAGTTGATATCTGGGGGCTTGCAGCAAAAGAGTGGGACAGTCTGGTTCCAGCATATACCAGTTCCTCCATTTTCTGTGAGAAGCTTAGAAGTGGAGATGCTGGAGAGAGGGATAATGTGTCTGGTGAGCGGGGCTCTGGCTCTGGTGTTTCCGGTGGCTGAAACATGTTGTCCTGACTTTCCTGGCTGTTTACCAGAAAGTCATCCTTCGGCGCTGAGTCTTGGAGCTGTTGTAGTACGTCACAGTCTGTCTGTGATGAGCTCTGTGGGCAGGGCTCAGCCGGGATGGTGTCCATGAGCAGTGCTTGTTATGGCTGTGTGGCGTTGTCAGTGTCCTTGTGGGATGTGTCGACCACATGACGACTCTGAAGCTGATTTGAAGTCCTGTGGTCACTCATACTTTGTCCAGGTGTGTGAGTGCCATTCATGTTGGGTGGACTGGCACACTCTACTGAAGGATGACGGAGTGAAAAATAGATGTTGTCCTTTAGCACTCTTGCACCAAGTTTGTTTGGGTGGAGGCCATCCAGTTTAAACAGTTGTCTATGGCCCCAGAAAAGACTGAAGTTGTCAATGAAGTTGACTCCTTTTAGACTGCAGGTTCTTTCTAGCCATGTATTCAGCCCGAGCAACCGTGAAAACATATTAGTTCCCCTTGCTGGGAGCGGACCACTGATGAACGGCTGAACTTCAAGTCTTTGAAGTGTTTCGATGAGTTCACTGAAGTACTTCTTTAGGAGTTCTGACTGCTTTTTCTGAATATCATTCTTCCCCACATGGATGATGATGAGTTTGAGATGTGTTCCTGAGTCAACATATTTTGTTGACCCTAAAACAACATTTTAATCCAAAAATGTAATCTTGACCACATCCTTACACCTAAACCTAACCTTAATTATGAGTAATCCCTAAAATCAGAGGAAATGATAAATGAATGACACTGATGTACAAGCACCAAACACTGATTGTAAGCCTAAACTTCAAAAAAATAAAAATTGTTTTTTCAAATTGGTTAATCACAGTGTTGTTCCAGGGTCAACAAAGATGTTGATCCAGGAACATCTTATGACATCATGTGACAAGAACTAACAAATCAGCCTCATGCTTTCTAGTAACATTTGAAATCTCAGGCAAGATGAAGGAACAGCTGATGATAGCTGTTACAGGGATAACTGTTTTAAAAAAAAATAGTAGCAGAGCTGGATTTGGTTTACAGCACACAAATAAAATAGTTTTATTTTGTGATTATGTTGCCTTTTTATTTGTAGTTTATGGTTCTATTGTCAGTCACAACGTAAATATGTGATCTCAATTTTCATAAGGATTCATTTTTTAGGTGTCATCAATGCAACAGTATTGTATGTTTAAATTCTGAAAATATGGAAGTATTTATACGTTTAAATGCTGAAAATACGTCAGTATTGTTTGTTTTAGTGCTTGGAAAAACCTAATTAAATATACATTTTATAGAACCACATTTTACGTAAAAAATACATACGAATTATCATGAGATCACGTTGTTTGTCAGGTAATTAATAAGAAACACTGGGGTCTTCACCATAACAGTGAAAGCCAGGCTGTTACCAACCATGTCATCACTAAATATACAGTAGAGGTACTTGATGCAAAATACTGACACTTTAAACTTCTTTGCTGTAGTATAAATAGATCTGTATTGAATAATTTAAATACTACTACTACTACTATAAATAATATAAAGGAAAAGGAAATCAGTAATTGCATAAACTGTCATCATTTATTTGTGGTTTTCGCTGCACTGCATTTGGGCCTGATGGGCTTGTTTGGCTTACTGTTATGCTCATGGAGGGCTAAAAATAAAAGATTGAAATGTCACAACACTGTTGCATCAGTGTAGTGTGTTGTGTGTTTATTTCACACCTTTAATGAACAGCTCTATGGAGGATCATCTCTGCAGCAACAGTACACGTAGAAAATAAATCATAATTATAATTGGGCCTCTGAGTTTTCGCATCATTAATCTTTTCTGACACTTGTAAAAGAAACAAATCACCCTTGGGACTACCATGATACAGGCCCACCAGCACTGCCCCTTGCAGAGCCTATTGTATTTTATTATAGTGTATGACATTTTATCAATTTGATATTAATTACCTTCATTAAAGTGGTCTGATTGTCTGACCTGTTGTAACCAGGACTCACCACAAATGTTGAACACTGTGCTCTGGTTCATTCTCGTCGCTTTCAGTGGGTACAGAGGCAGTACATGTCTGCCATGACCAGCTGTTTACCTGGGAAATGTATAGCTATGTGGGTAAAGCACATGATTGTTGATATCTGATCAGGGATTTGTTGAAATATTAGGGTTTTATTAGAGGAACAAAAGGCTTGCGAACAGTGCAGGTAATAGAAAAACATATGTTTATATTTAAATGTACTGATGCTAGCTTTAGCTGCCATTGCTGATCACCTTTATTTTGAAAAGTGTTTAATCATCAGTTCATGCAAATAGTGGGTATGACAATGACTGTGTAACTGCATCTCAACTATAATGATTTAAACATTAAAATCAACTTAAAATCTAATTCCTATTTTTAACAAATGATGTAAGGTATTTTTAATGAACGTGATTCCATTTGCATTTGTGGTGAATTTTGGTATTGTACTATCCACAAATAGTCCAGTCCAGTTACTGTCATGTTGTTATTATTTATTTGGTTTTACAATTTACAAAGTCAGTTTTGTTTATATGTTTGTTTTGTGTTCTTTCTGTTAGTTTTATCATGACACCTTTTGTGAATTTGCTTACAATTGCCTATTGCATAGTCTGCACTCTATTCTACTTCTAAAATTCTTTGTTCATCAGATACAAATGATGAGAGTGTTCATTTTTAATCAATTTCAATCAAGTGTCATAACATGCCCAGTTATGTGCAAGGTCCCGCTGCAGACTCTGTATTTGTGCTTGTGGCTAAAGCAATTTCACTAAAACTACTATTTAAAAAAAGAAATGTCATTGTTCAGCATCAGAGTGGGCGGTAGATGGGTTGGTCAGTGTGATCCAGACAATGTATAAATGAAAACACAGTAAGGAGAGCAGAACGAACTCCAAATAGGAGGAGACTCACTCATGGCCTATGAAACTCAGTACTGCTTTCCTTCCATCAACTCATCATGTATCAAGGAAAAACGCTCCAATCATGAATACAACATTATGTATGTGTTTTTTTCATTGCTGTCAGCATGGACTGTGTTTCTGAATCTGCTGGTGATCATCTCCATCTCTCACTTCAAGAAGCTTCACACTCCAACCAACCTGCTCATTCTCTCTCTGGCTGTGGCCGACCTGCTTGTTGGACTTATTGTAATTCCTGTGGAAGCCATTAAGTTGATTGAGACGTGCTGGTACTTTGGAAATGCTTTCTGTGGTCTGTTTATCATTATCCTTGGCCTGGTTCTCTCAGCATCACTCAGTAATTTAATTTTCATTGCTGCTGATCGGTATGTGGCTGTGAATCACCCTCTTATGTATCCACAAAAAGTAACAATGACCAAAAGTTTGGTGAGCATTTTTCTCAGCTGGTGTTGTTCCTCATTCTATAACACTACAATGGTAATCAGTAATGGATATTTTGACTCCTCACAGAGAATATATGCGTGTTATGGAGAGTGCAGCTTCATGATAAATTTTGCGTGGAGAGTCACTGACTTCTTCTTTACTTTTCTGTTTCCTTGCATCCTGAACTTAACTTTATATTTAAGGATTTTCTGTGTTGCACAACGACAGGTGAAAGTTATAAACTCTCAGATGAAGGGTGGAAAGTGTGTTTTGGATGGTTCAGTGAGGAGGAAATCAGAGAACAAAGCTGCTGTAACATTGGGAATCATTGTGGTAATTCATCTACTCTGCTATTTACCAATTTATATTTTTTCTCTAACAGGGGATGCAGTAATCCCTTCTACCACAGCAAATTTTCTAACATGGACAATGTATGTTAACTCAGGTCTGAATCCTGTAATCTATGCTTTATTTTACTCCTGGTTTAGAAAGTCACTTAAACATATCCTATCTCTGAGAATATTTCAGGTAGCATCCTCTCTGGTGGACATTTTTACAGATCACCATTAATGATGAATTTTTTTGGCAATTATAGTTCTAATTCATCTGTAATTGTAATAGTGTTAATGCCACATACTGTAAGTAGCAGGCCCTGTTTCTTTTACTTTTTTTTTTTTTACCCTGTTTTTATTTATTTATTTATTTATTTATTTTTGGCATGAAACAATCTCTGAATATCTTCTACAGTAGCTTAAGTGTGGCACTTGTTGAATTTGCTTAATAAAATGAAGTTTTAATGAGAATGTGTCTTTTTCATAGAGTCAGTATTATGTACAGATAATATGTATGATCAAGGCTATAAGGAACTTGTATTTAAATTTAGGCTGTTAACAGTATAATTATAAAAATATGTATCACTTAAAATACTTGTTTATATAAATATGCACTGTACTGTATATGAGTATTTAGCCACTACAAAATGTTCTGTAGGGTATCCTAAAATATAACAAAAGTAACAGTAATATAGCTAATATTTATATTTAATATTTAATATAGCTGCTGCTGTACCCCTCAATAAAAATTGCCTTCGAGGACATATTGATAGGACCAAAGTCCAAGGCCTGGTTTCACGCAGACACGGCTTGCACTGTTTACACTATTCACTAATTTAGGGCTGACACTAACAATTATTTAGGTAATCGAGTAATCTGTAGATTATTCTGTCGATTAATCAAATAATCAGAAAATGTGTATATATATACAGTACTGTCTTAGGCCACTAGTGTTTTCATCAGCTAAAAAAAGTCAGTTAAAGTCAGTCTTTTGCTGTAATGTGTCAGTAGGAAATATCAGTTTACATCTCTAAACATTCATTTTGCCATTAATTATAATAATCCAGTGAGATTTTTGTATGGAGCACAGGCTGTTGTCAGACTCTTTGTGCAAACAGAGATCTGATCTCTCCATCATTCAATCCAGTCTTTCTTAAGAAACAGAAAAAACTGAGACAGACTAAATCCAGAAGAACTGTGGCAACATCTCCAAGATGCTTTAAGAGACCTATACCTACAAAGCTACAGTACTGTTACATTTTTTAGGCAATTAGGTACATAAAATGAGGATGCTGTCAAAAACAATGTCATAAATAGACTTTCTTTGTCAGTGAACTTCTATTAACTAAACTAAATCAGCATTTGATGTGACCATCCTTTCCATTTAAAGTAGCTTTTGCCCTATGTGCACTTGTGCAGAGTTTTTCAGGTAGCTTTGCAGGTAGGTTACTTGGAACATTTTGGAGATGTTGAAACAGTTCTTCTGGATTTAGTCTGTTTCAGTTATTCTGTTTCTTCATGTCATTCCAGAGACAGACTGGATGATGGTGAGATCAGATCTCAGTGTGGAGCACTGGCTGTTGTCAGACTCCTTGTGCAAAGAAAAATCTCACTAGATTATTACAATTAATGGCAAACAGAATGTTTGGAAATGTAAACTGATGTTTCCTACTGACACACTACAGCAAAAGATAGAAATAACTTACTTTAAAGCATTTTTTAGCCAGTGAAAATACTAGTGGCCTAAAACCTTTGCACAGTACTGTATATATACATGTATATATATGTATATATATGTGTGTGTGTGTGTGTGTGTGTGTGTGTGTATATATATATATATATATAGTAACGAGTAATCTGTAGATTATTCTGTTGATTAATCGAGTAATCGGAACATTATCTATTTGATAATTTCTATTACTAAAATCAGTGGGGACCAGCTACCCGCATTCTTCATTATATCTTATTTTGTGTTTAGCACAAGAAAGAAATTAATACAGGTTTGGGGCAACATGTAAATAATGACAGCATTATCATTTTTGGGTAAACTGTCCCTTTAATGGCAAGCGGCAGCATGTTTAGTACTGTCGTATTATTACATCCTTTAAGAGCTGCACGCATTTGTTTTTCCTCTCATTTTTTCCTTTCACTTTAGACATAAACAACTGTGTTTATATGTAAACCTTGTGTGTTTTGACAGTGTTAGCGTGATCAAATGTGATACATAACTTAGTTCAGGTGTGCTGCCTTCTTTATGGCTTTATCGGGACTTTTATTCTGAAGTTATTGTTGGGCCTTTTTGTTTAGTTAAAAGCAAAGTCACTCCGAGTTCTCACTACACCTAGGGGGGTTCTCTGGGTTTGGGGCATTTCTGAGCTCTGAGCCCTTCCCTGGTCCTCTCAAGAGCCTCAATCCAGTTGTGGATGAAAATGGCTTACTCAAAATTGGAGGTCGCATATCCTTTGCCGATGTATGCGTGAAGGAAAAACACCCTCTCATTCTTCCAAGAACCCATCACTTTTTCACCCTTCTTGTGAGATATTATCACAAGCAGGTAGAGTATCAAGGACGGCATATTACAGAGGGAGCCATACGAACCACAGGGTTTTGGATTGTTGGTAGCAAATGTGCAGTGTCTACAGTCATTCATAAATGCGTGGCATGTCGTAAGCTGAGAGGACGGTTAGAGTGCCAAAAAATGGCAGATTTACCTGAAGACAAACTTGCTCAAGACCCACCATTCACCAGTGCTGGACTTAATGTTTTTGGTCCTTGGCATGTAAAGAACTAAGAAAAGACGCTGATGATCCATTCCTACAAAATTACCTGAAAGAAAAGGGGTTGTAGCATCTGGACCAATCAGACATACAGTTATTTGTCACATTTAACAAATAATCTTTAAAACCAACAACCCAGCTATATGCTGGAGTTTTGAAGACAAACCCCCAAAGCAACGAACACCCCAAAAGGGCTTAGTTGCCACGGTGACTATCTGATAAGAGGTTTTATTGCTTCAAGGAATGCACATCTGCCCATGCTACATTTGCCATAGGAAAGACACAATGCCTATAGACTCTTTCCTATTCATTCCCAGACAAACCTTTCTTTGACCTTCCTATCACACATAGCCCAGGTCATTGTGTACAGTATTACTGCATTGTATTTTAATTTTGTCTGTTGTATTTTTATTTGTCTTTCTACTGTTTTATGCATGCGTTATGATAGATGACTAGTTGTATAAAGCACCTATGTCATGTTTGGTCTCTTTTAATTCGTATGTTGATGATCTAAAAGATGGTGTAAATTAGATGTTGATACCTATGCAACATATTAGTGTTTTAAGAAACCTAGTAGTTTTTGCATCAACACCCAGTCGAATTACATATGCAAAATACCATGCTCACGGACAAAGAGTCATAAACTTTCTCTCCAAAGGTGAAAGTTACCATTGGTTCATGGACCTCCTGGAGGCGCAGCCTCCAGAGAGCTTAAAGGCAAACGGTTGACCGCCTCCCTAGTTCTTCCTTCTTCTTCACTTTCTCCTTCGTCTGCAACATCTTCCGATTGCTGCCCGTGTGGAGGAACCCAAAGGAACCCAGACAGTTCGACTTAACCCTGGAATTCATCTTCATGACTCGCCTCAGTCAGTCAGTGGTTCTTGGAGAACCTAAGAAGATGAGCTAGAACTCTTCAGGACTTCCCTAAGCGTGCACCAGGCCTTGCGGCCTTGTCTTTCCATTCCCCAAAGATCACAGGACTTCAGCTGGGTCCCTCTCAGCTCTTGGTTCTTCTTCACTTTTCACATGGGAAGAAACTCCCAGTCACCAACGAGTCAGGACATCTTTGGAATTCATCACTCTTCAGACCCGGAAGAACGTGATTGCAATTCCAAAATCACCACTGCTCCAAACCATCAAGACTTTCAGAGACTGCATTTGGACACTTGTTCGACGACCAAGGCAATGCAAGTATCGTACATTTAACTAAACAAACAGAGGTTTAGTATAAGCTGTAGACAGCACTGATGGTTTCACAGCAGGTGGTTAACTGACTCTCTTCATAGCTTCATGTTCCTTCTCTCTCTCTAACTGCTTCTCACTGACCCTTCTCCTATGTATGAGTGCTTTTATGTTTGTCGTTTAGATTAGTTATGTGTTAGTCCTTCGTTAATAAAACTCTTGTGCACAAATTACATGAGTTTTGATTCTGATTCTGCTTTGCAAATTAATGTCCCTTTACGATTCCGATTCGAGCTACATGCTCTAATGCAATGGTACTTTAAGAAAGTTATTTTCTGTGGCCAAGAAAATATCATTTCTTAGAGTTGATATAAAGATTATACTGAATGTTCGCTGAGCGAACAGATTAGTTGATGGAAAATTGATTCTGCTACAGTTACTACTGGCAGCTGATATAAGTAATTGTAATTAATCATAATTAATTGTAATTATTTATATACATTTCCCTTTGAGCTAAATTCGCTACATAATGGTGGAGGACGCGGGCGATCGTTTAAACATTATTTGCAAGCAGATTCAATATCAAACTTTTGTGTTTGTCCCATAAATTTTATTAACGTCTTACACATGCAGCTTCTGATAACATCAGATAGACTATAGCTTGAATGTGCCCTACCACGAGCAGTAGAAACTTGTTCAATGCTATAACACATCTTTAAATCGTACGATAAGAAACTAACCTGATATTAGCGAAGAAATCCTAATTTCTGTTGTTAGTAGAGCGTAAGCCTTCTCTGACGAAGAAATCTCAGTTTAGCAGCCCGTATAAATGGTACCAGAATGAATTAATCTAAATTTGGGCGAAGAAATCCCCACTTTTAGCTTTAAATGTGGAAGTAAGTCTTCTCTGACGAAGAAATCTCAGATTAGCAGACCACATAAATGAATAAATTCATCTAAATTTGGGCGAAGAAATCCCCACTTTTAGCTTTAAATGCATAAGTCTTGTCTGACAAGGAAATTTCAGATTAGCGGCATTAAATAATCTGCATGGCGAAGAAATCCCACTTGCATTGATATTAAAACTGAGCGACGAAGAAATCTTGCTACAGTATTGTTATTGTAATGGTGATTTGAGCGATGTTCCTCATTTCTCCGAATTAAGGCCTTCTTGTAACTATCGCATATCATTGTAATCATGAAGATTATGCAAATGAATAGCGAATTAATGGTGTAATTCTAGCTTAGCTAACTAGGAATTTGCCATTGTCTGTGAAGTGAATGTGCTGATCTGATTTGTGAATGAAGTTGTATGCAAAAAGTCATAACTGACTGCGTGTAAGATTCCCATGCCTGTTTCACAGCAGCACAAGTTCTGCTCAGCTTGTTCGTTGTTGTGAACATCCATCGGTCTCTTAGCAACGTCTCACCCCGGAAGTTGAGAGCAGCCTCTTCCGGTTCAATCTGATAACAGCATACACATCACAGACCCTTGTGTAAACTGAGTAGAACTGAGTGTAGCCAAGGCTAACTCTTTAGCAGCCATACAGGCATTTAAGCTAAGCCCTTTACCTCAACGGTTAGCTGTTAGCATCCGACTAATGCTTAGACATGTGTGAGTGTAAAGTGTAATGTTCAAGCCACTCCTCTCCTCTCTCTCCCCCTTTCTCTTGGTTCCACCCCCTGTTTGTGCTATCACATTCTGTTTAGACTCAGTTAGGTTGGCCCTCCTCACATACTTGGGTTTTAACTGTGTTAATTTATTCTGACTTTGGTCTACCTCGCTTGGATTTTATTATTATTTTTTTTTTAACCTTTGTTTAGCTTGAATGTACCCGTTCAGCTAAATTGATTTTAATTAAGTCACCAATTTAATTAAATCAAGTTATTTACTTTTCCTTTAGCTTCCTAAAGCTATTAGGATATTTTCATTTTTCTTCCCTTATTTTAGTTTATCTGACCATCACTATCTTCCCTCTCGGTATAGGATTATAGCAGTTCTAGCAACTGATGTCCCCTTAATGAACCGTACAGGTCATTAGTAGACTAAATCCTGTCTCTCCTTACTCCTTACCAGTCAGGCCTGCTACTTGAGGTACAAGTACCGTTCACCAAGCCATAGGCCCTGAGAAGACTAGAAACACTTCCTAGTGTTTCTGCTTATTTACCTTGAGATATTTGATGCGTCCCTGCTAGCTTAGCTAACAGCCTCCCTAGATTTATGACCCTACTGCAGCATGCCTTTGAACAAGGAACATCTGCGTAGTCATATCTCCTATCTTAAACTAAATAAGGAAAGCCCTTCCTTCTCCCTCTGTCTCTTTCTGATTTTATTTCAGTTTTGTTTATTTGGCACCTTCATAGTGACCAAACCTGTGAACCATCAGTGTTTTGAGTAATAATTGACTACAGGTAAAGCCTGGTCATTAGCTGACCCCCTGCTTACAGCCCATCAAAGTTACTCAAACCCTCTCTTTGTGCTGACCCGCACGAAATCTTAGCACCCCCACCTCACTAGCTGCCCTAACCAGCTGTTCACACCTTACACGGCCTAGAGAGCCATTCCCTATACAGATAGCTAACACCTCTGTATGTACTTGCATTTGCCGTCTGCATTTCTCTCTTGTGTTCCCACAAGTGAACCAGCATGCCTCAGACATCCAGCCCTGCCACCCACCAGGAACACCTGGAGCCCCTGCAGAGCACTGTGATGGACATGCTTCAGCCGAAAGCAGCCAACAACCTGCAATGGCAGAGAAAGGAACAGCAGGACTGCGACACAAGTGGACACCTCACACCCAGCCTGGACAACCAGGAGCTGACCAGCATCATTTTCTTCTTAGTCCACACCCTCAAGGGCCTCAGACAGGAGGTAAATGAACTGAAACTGCAAGTCACAGAGTTCCAAAGGGAACCGACACCTGCTCAGCAAGAGAAGGAACAGGACAGGCGCGAGGAACCTGACAGAACGGCACAACAGAAGGAAATCACCAGTCTTCAGGAGGCTCTGACAGCTGCCAGACACAGAGAGCAGCTTGAAAAGGCCACCAGACAAGATTTGGAAAGAGAACTGTTTCACACAAAGTCGCTGTTAAGAACAGCATACGTAGAACTTAATGAGAGAGACACTAGAGTTAAGGCCTTAGAAGGCCATCTGCATGCAGCCAGAGCTGAAGTCCAAACCCTGACTCAGCAATTCGGCAACATTAAAGAGGAGCTTGACATGGTTCAGAGAGAACTGAAACAGTCTTACCGACTATGCATGGACTCAAGTAAAAGACCCCCTGCTGCACGTCACACAGCCAGCAGTGCAAACCCCCATGCCCCTGTACACAGATACAAAGGGGGGAGCCAAGACCTTCTGCTTAACACTTCACAAGTCAGTTTCCAGGAAACCTCTGCAGCCGCAGAAGGAACAGAATTCATTCAGATGAACTCTGAAGTGACACATGAAGTGACACTCAAAGAACTCAATCGAATGGCGAGAAACATCCCTGCATTCACACCAGAACTTGCAGGAGACCATGACGTCCACGCCTACATGAGAGACATTAAATTTTTCCTTCAGTCTTGGAAATGTGTGAACTACCAAAATAGACTTTATCTGCTGTGGATCACCTCTAGCCCAGAGGTGCGACGCTTCCTGGCTCGACAGCCAGGACACATCCAATCGGACTACCAGCAGCTAAGACAAGCCATCATTAAGGAATTCTCAGACCCAGAGTCTGAACACGGACTGATCGCTGCCCTGGACACCAAACAGGGCCGGTATGAAACTCCACATGTGTACTACCACAGACTTCGACGAGCTTACTTCGGAGCTCGCAATGAACCCGGGATGGAGGAGGACACCAGCTTCAAGAGCCTCTTCCTCCAAAACCTGCATCCTATTGTGAGTCACCATTTAGGCATTCTAGCCTGCCCTCAATCAATGCCTATTCAACAACTGCGTGCCCTGACACACAAGGCCTTTAACAAGCACAAGGCCTCCTCCAAAGGTGTTTGTAAGAACCCACTGATTCTGGACTGCACAACCCAGAATTCAAAGCAGGCACCAGAAGGCACCCAGCATTGCCACAATGCCAGGCCCTTCTACAGAAAGACACTAGCCAGCAGAGGACATAACCATCGCCATGGCAACAGACCCAGGTTCCAGACCAACCACTGGGAGGAGCCATGGAAAAGGGCATCCCCAGCCTGCAAGCACCACGGTATGTCCAACAGCAGTCAACCACATCCTCCTCCACACCTTTCACACAGGTGCTAAATGGAGGGTGCACAACGACAGCTGGACACACCCACTTTTGAGTTACAGGAGCTGCTGACACTAGCAAAAGAGCTCCTTGAACAAAACTCCACTGAGAAGTACCGGAAAGGACAGACTTGTCAAACATAACATAGCATCAGACTCCTCAAGAGGAGGAGCATCCTGCAAAACCAGCCGACACCCCAGGAGCAGCCAGACTACGTTGGATAGAGCAACGGGCCCACAGGCCCAACAGCCAAACCTCTACCAACACAACTCAGGCAAGCTTAAACCAGTGTTGCCACCAAAGCAAAGCAACACTGCCAACATCAGACTTTTAGTGACGTTCAAGCAGAACAGAGGGCTAACAACCACCTGCTGCCCTCCTGCCATCATCACTAGGTCAGTCTGAAACTCTCTTCACACTACCATCTCCGTTACGATTCCCTGTGACCCCCGGAATCACCTGCCCTCTCACAAGTGAGAGTCAACCAGTTGTTCAAAACAACACCTAAAGCAACCATTTGACTAAGGCCAAATCACCTCAGGACGACAGGTGACACTGCCATGACACCTGCTGCACAAGCTCAAGGACCTGCGCCTTGCTACTGCCTACACCATCACAGCACACCACCTGACAGCACCCCAACCACTCCTAGTGACACCAACAACCAGAGAGCCACCGCTCTCTCCCAGCCATGAGTGACAGGTGCATGTCTGATTGTTCTGCACCTCGGACATCGCTCGCTGTTGTCTGTTGGACAGACAACAACGTTCGAAAGGGGGGGAATATGTAGCATCTGGACCAATCAGACATACAGTTATTTGTTACATTTAACAAATAATCTTTAAAACCAACAACCCAGCTACATGCTGGAGTTTGAAGACAACCCCCCAAAGCAAATAACACCCCAAAAGGGCTTAGTTGCCACGGTGACTATCCGATAAGAGGTTTTATTGCTTCAAGGAATGCACATCTGCCCATGCTACATTTGCCATAGGAAAGACACAATGCCTATAGACATAGACTCTTTCCTATTTATTCACAGACAAACCTTTCTTTGACCTTCCTATCACACATAGCACAGGTTATTGTGTACAGTATTACTGCATTGTATTTTAATTTTTGTCTGTTGTATTCGTATTTGTCTTTCTACTGTTTTATGCATGCGTTATGATAGATGACTAGTAGTATAACCCACCTATGTCATGCTTGGACTCTTTAAGTTCGTATTTTAATGATCTAAAAGATGGTGTAAATTAAATGTTGATACCTTTGCAACATGTTAGTGTTTTAAGAAACCTTAGTAGTTTTTTGCATCAACACCCAATCAAATTACATATGCAAATTACCATGCTCACAGACAAAGAGTCGTAAACTTTCTCTCCAAAGGTGAAAGTTACCATTGGTTCATGGACCTCCTGGAGGCACAGCCTCCAGAGAGTTTAAAGGCATCGACCCCTCTCTCTTCTCCTCTCTTCACTCTCTTCACTCGTCTGCAACATCTACCGATTGCTGCCCGTGTGGAGGAACCCACGGGGAGCCTGAGCCGGCACAGGGCGTGCCTGGCAGGCCCGACAGGCCCAACACTGGCTCTCGACCACTAAGAGCCAGACACTTCCACTCAACTCCTGAATTCATTTTCATGACTCGCCTCAGTCAGTCAGTGGTTCTTTTAGAACCTAAGAAGATGAGCTAGAACTCTTCAGGACTTCCCTAAGCACGCGCCAGGCCTTGCGGCCTTGTCTTTCCATTCCCCAAGGATCACAGGACTTCAGCTGAGTCCCTCTCAGCTCTTGGTTCTTCTTCATTTTTCACATGGGATGAAACTCCCAGTCACCATCGAGTCAGAACATCTTTGGAGTTCATCACTCTTCGGACCCAGAAGAACGTGATCACGATTCCAAAACCACCACTGCTCCAACCATCAAGACCTTCACCAGAGACTGCATTTGGACACTTGTTCAACGCCCAAGGCAATGCAAGTATCGTACATTTAACTAAACAATACAGAGGTTTAGTATAAGCTGTAGACAGCACTGATGGTTTCACAGCAGGTGGTTAACTGACTTTTTTCCATAGCTTCATGTTCCTTCTCTCTCTCTAACTGCTTCTCGCTGCCCCTTCCCCATGTATGAGTGATTTCATGTTTGTTTGTTTAGATTAGTTATGTGTTAGTCCTTCGTTAATAAACTATTGTGCACAAATTACATGAGTTTTGATTCTGATTCTGCCTTGCAAATTAATGTCCCTTTACGATTCCGATTCGAGCTACTTGCTCTAATGTAATGGTACTTTAAGAAAGTTATTTTCTGTGGCCAAGAAAATATCATTTCTTAGAGTTGATATAAAGATTATACTGAATGTTTGCTGAGCGAACAGATTAGTTGATGGAAAATTGATTCTGCTACAGTTACTACTGGCAGCTGATATAAGTAATTGTAATTAATCATAATTAATTGTAATTATTTATATATATTTCCCTTTGAGCTAAATTCGCTACATAAATCTGAGAAAAAAGTCAGAATTGTAAATTGATATTTTCACAATTCTGACTTTATGTCTGGCAACTGCAAATTTATATCATGAAACTCACATCACGATTGCGAGTTTCTGTCACGCAATTCTGAGAAAAAAGTCTGAATTGTGAGTTTATAATTTCACAATTCTGACTTTATATCTCGCAATTGCGAATTTCCATCATGCAATTCTGAAAAAAAAGTCTATATTGCGAGTTTATACTTTCGCAATTTTGACTTTATATCTCGCAATTGTAAATTTATATCATGCAATTCTGACTTTATATCTCACAGTTGCAAAATTATGTCACGCAACTCTGAGAAAAAAGTCAGAATTGAAAGTTTTTATCTCGCAGTACTAACTTTATGACTCTAATTGCGAGTTTATATCAAGTAATTCTGAGAAAAAAGTCAGAATTTCGCATTTATATTTTTACAATTCTGACATATCTCGCAATTGCGAATTTATATCATGCAATTCTGAGAAAAAAGTCCAAATTGTGAGTTTTTATCTCACAAGACTAACTTTATGACTCTTGCGAGTTTACGTCATGTAATTCGGAGAAAAAAGTCAGAATTGCAAGTTGATATTTTCGCAATTCTGACTTTATATCTCGCAATTACAAATTTATATCGTAATTCTGAGAAAAAAGTCTAAATTGTGAGTTTATATTTTCGCAATTCTGACTTTATATTTCACAATTACACATTTATATCATGCAATTCTGACTTTAAATTTCACAATTACGAATGTATATCACGCAATTCTGACTTTATATCTCATAATTGCGAGTTTATATCATGCAATTCTGAGAAAAAAAGTCTGAATTGGAAGTTTATATCGTAGTTCTGACTTTCTGACTCTTAACTCCAACTATATTTAACGTAATTAAAAAAAAAAAAAAGTCAGAACTGCGAGATGTGAATTTGCAACTCCGCGAAAAAAAAGTCAGAATTGTGAGACAAAAAGTCACAACTAGGTTTTTTACATTTTTTATTCAGTGGTAGAAACGGCCTTCCATATTTTTTACGACCCAATGTTTACCATAGATGGTCCAAACTACATTTATTTATTGGTTCATTACCGTATAATATTTTGGAGTGAAGTAATATCTATATATATATATATATATATGTGTGTGTGTGTGTGTGTGTGTGTGTGTGTGTGTGTATATATATATATATATATATATATTTTTTTTTTTAACAAAAATACAGTAAAACAGTAATATTACAAATCAAATTAAAATACCTGTTTTATATTTTAATATATTTTAATCCATTTTATTCGTGTAATGGCAAAGCTGAATTTCCAGCATCATTACTCCAGTCTCCAGTGTCACACGATCCTTCAGAAATCATTCTGATATCCTAATTTGGTGCTCAGGAATCATTTCTTATTATTATCAATGTTGAAAACAGCTTAACAAGTTGCTGCCCTTTTCCATCAGTAATAAAAAAATCTGTACAACCAAATTCAGGCCATGACAAATGTATTTATATTCAACTCAAGAAGTGTATACTAAACTGAACTGAACAACTAGTTATTAATGCAGTGACGGCTCTCTCTTTTGGCCACCGACAGCTCCTGTGTCTCTCTCTTCTCCATGTGCGGCGCAAGCAAATCAAAAGAGCTACGTGTCTTGACTCATTTGCAAATTCTGACACAAGTCTGTCTCTCTCCCACCAGCCGTGCGGTCTAGGGTCAGCCCACCAGAGACAGCATGCTGTTTAAAAGAGCAGCTTAATGAGCATAAACAAAACACAGTGGGTCTGCTGAACTAATAATTGCGTACAAGCAGCGCCCGCACATACATTTGTTTTTAACCTTGTTCTAACGTTAATAATTCCCGATTATTCTTTACGAGAAAGCGTGCACCCGCAGCTACTAATTAGCATAGTACAAGACCAGACCATCTCCGTATATTTGGCTTTGAACGCTGAAAAATCTTTGCGTAAAGGACATGACAGTGAATTTTCATTTGTGTGTGAATTGTCCCTTTAAGATGGATCATCTGTTGTTGGTCGAGAGAAATTGAAAAGCATACTCGTGTTTGCTTATGTACTTCATCATGAAATTGATTCCCTACTGCAGAACGCCACTGCATTCAAAGATAAATGTGGAAAAAAGCTGCAAAGAGCCAAGAGGGAAGCTGATTGGATGAGCTATTTGACAGGCCCAAACCAATCAATTCAATCAGTAATTTCAGCATGTACTACAAGCGTTCAGGTTTTGCAGGAGTGGCGAATTATAGATTCTGGACGCGCTGTGAAAAAGTCCATTTCCTGTGATGATAGTTCGTTTTTGGGCTGCTGCCATCAACTGTATTTGTAGTCATGAAGGCTTTTATCCATTTCAGAACTTGACATCTTTATCTGTCCATCTTTCTTTCTTTTTGTCTGTCCATCGGACTGTTTCGCATCTTTATCAGTACGTGGTACAACTTTCGATCGGAGGGAGGTGGATCAAATAGAAACTTGTCAGAAGTGTCAAAACCTAAATGGAAAAATGGTTTGCGTGTCATTGATACACAATGAGCGTCTGTATTAAACAGCTCTGTAATCTGATAATTGATTCAGTCAAATCAGTTATAACCAGGTGCCATTTTTATTAAACTGAGATTGATATCTAAAACTGAAATTATTAAAAATTATTTTCCTTATTTGAAATAAAGCTAAAATAGAATAAAGTATAAGCATTAGATTAAAACAAAAACTCTTGGCAACTAAGTGAAGTACAAAAAAAAGTTTAAGTTGAGGTACTAAAATTACTAAAACTGAAATTTAAAAAAAAAAAAAGCTAAATATATATTAAAAAATAATAATAAAACACAAACATACTAATATAAAATGCAAACTTAAAATATAAAAATAAAAGGTAAGATGTTGCAAACATTGTAATAGTATATAAATAATACTAAAATGACACTGGTTATATTGTATTAAAAAGAGTAACCAGGTTATTCAAAAATTCTTATCAAAATAAAAATTAAAACTTAAAATATAAAGATAAAAGCTAATATGCTAATATTGAAAAGAGTAGCCAGAATATTCTTTAAAATTAAATTAAAAATGTAATTTAACATATAAAATTATTATAATAGTATATAAAAAATATTAAAACTACACTGTTTAAATGATACTGAAAAGAGTATCCAGGATATTCTTCAAAAATTCGTATGAAAATAGAAATTACTAATTAAAAATATAATAATAATAAAAACTACTATATTACAAATATAGTATAAAAATAATACTAACATAACACTGGTTATATTTTATTGAAAAGAGTGTGTGTATATATATATATATATATATATATATATATATATATATATATACACACACATTAAAACACAAAATATGAAAATAAAAGTTAATTTTAAATATTACAAATATTATAATGATATAGAAACAACACTAAAAAAACACTGGTTATATCATTTTAAAATTCCCATAAAAATGTAAATAAAAACGTAAAATATAAAGATAAAAGCCAATTTAAAATATTACAAATATAGTATATACATAATACTAAAACAACACTGGTTATATTATATGAAAAGAGTGGCCAGGATATTCTTTAAAAATTCTTATTAAAATTAAAATTGAATAGTAAAAGCTAATTTAAAATATTACAAATATTATAAAAGTATATAAATAATACTAAAACGACACTGGTTATATTATACTAAAAAAAGAGTAGTCAGGATATTCTTAAAAAATTCTCACCAAAGTAAAAATGAAAACCTAAAATATAAAAATAAAAGCTAATTTGAAATGCTACAAATAATAGTATATAAATAATGCTAAAATAATACTGGTTATATTATATTAAAAAGAGTGGCCAGGATATTGTTCAAAAATTCTCATTTTGCAACCCACAAAACAACATGAGGATGAGTAAGTGATGGGAGGATTTTGGTTTTTTATCTTTATGACTGAAACTAAAAGAAAGTCTGTGTAAAATTGTTTGACTCTTATGACTCATAAGCCTAAGTCCTGTATGAGCCCCTATGATCCCGTATTCTTTCTCTTTCTGTTTAACTATTAACTGTCAAGAGTGACTCACATCCTCTGGGGGAATTTTTTTGTTGTCTAGAACCCACCTACATCACGATGGCGCCCCCTGCCTGCGGCTCACTGGACAACTGCACGCTGGTGGACAAGAGCTGCCCGTACGGCTTCCGGCTGGACTCCAGCGGCTGCAGGACGTGCAGCTGCAAGACACGTAAGTGAGCTGTGACGTCACTGGACAAGTGCTTCATCTTCCTCACCCCATGCAGACGCTGTCAGGCGGTCTTTAGTGCTGTTCTCTCCAGACACTGACTGGCTTTAGCAGAGATGTTTATGAGGATAAACACTGAAGGGCAGATGGATTAGGGCTTGTTTTTATGCTAAGATAGGCTGAGTGAATCTAAGTCTGACAAATGTCAAAGGAAAAAGATAATAATGATGATTTTAATGATTTAGGGTGGGACCACAAGCCTAGTTGTGGATTATAAATATACTATTATAAGATATACAGTACTTGGCAAACTTGACTGGATTTGTTTCTCAGAAACTTTTGATTTGAAAGTATATGTCTGAATGTAAATACATGCTTAAATTCATGTGTTTTGCAGGCAAACAAATTGTGTCTATGAATTACTTAAAATAAAATGTTTTACATTTTTTACAATGTTTTATAATGTAAATATAATAAGAACAATTTTTATAATACAGCATATAAAAAATAGGGCACAATGTACAGTATTAATATGAAGGAATTTGAAATGTTTTCTAGGCATTTTACCTGTGTTTTGAATTTTCCTCACAAAATAAATGTTAAATTTAAATATAATATAAATATAATGTTAATATAATTATAATATAATGTTATAATACAACATATAATACACTGTAAAAAAAACTGTAAAAATAGAGCACAATGTATTGTACTAATATGAAGGATTTATTTAGTTAGTTATTTTACAGGTGTTTTACCTGCGTTTTGAATTTTGCATTTCATTGGAAATTACTGGATAGTGTCCTGGTAGAAAATTACCCGTACATTTCTGCCGCTGTTTTTATAATATAATATAATATAATATAATATAATATAATGCTTCTCAGACTCAAACAAAAAGAACAAAATTAACAATATTTAATTTAATTTAATTTAAAAATCTAAATTTAAATGAATTAAATTAAATATAAATATTTAAAAATAATAACGAATGAGTTGAAGACTCGTTTTACCAGTACTTTTTTTTTTGTTTGTTTGTTTAATATATTAGTTTCTCAAACTCCTTTAAAATAATACATTAAAAATTCAGTTCAATTCAATTCAATATTAAATTAAATTAAATAATGGATGAGTTGAAGTTAGTGAAGGAAAAACAGAAAAGATAATCATAAAGAAAAACATAATCTAAAATTAAATTAAATTAAATTAAATTAAGTAATTAAAAAAAATAATGGATGAGTTGAAGAAAGTGAAGGAAATACAGTATTTATTATATTATATTATATTATATTATATTATGTTATGTTATAAAATTGCCAGTAGATTGTTTTGTTTATTGTTTTCTTTTTAAAAATAATTATTTATTTATATATATATATATATATATATAATTTTTTTTTAGACTTTATTTTTATTATTTTATTATGACAAAATATATTTTTAATAATATAATATAATATAATATATGGTTGATTCTCAAACTCGATTCTTCAAAATAAAATAAAATAAAATAAAATAAAATAATGGACGAGCTCAAGAAAATGATGGAAATACAGCATTATATTATATGATTATTTCTTATTTGAATCTCTTTATGTATTAACGTATGTTGCATTCCTCTTGTTTTTGCCTCCCTGTCTATGCGTTGATCCTAAAGCATGTATATTAAGGTAATTAATGTCTAAAGCTGTAATTAATTAGTCTCTTCTGTTTTCTTTTAACCTTCAGGAGAAGAGCTGTGCAGTGGTCTAATTGCCAGCTGCACTCTGAAATGCCCTTTTGGCTTCCAGACTGACATTCACGGCTGTGATGTCTGCCAATGTCGACCGCGTCACAAGAAGTGCAAAGCCGTGGCCTGTGCCAAGGACTGCCCATTTGGCTACATGTAAGAAAATAATAATCAGATTCACAGAGCTAACAATAACAAGAAGTGCAGTCTATTAAACATTCATTGTTAGTGGTACAGTATGTGATCATATCCATAAAGCTCTTCCTGACATTGTTTCCTTGAGGGACAGTCACACTAGTTTCACTGTAAGGCAATTTGGATAAAAGTTCAACTAGCTTTAAGGATTAGTCTAAGAATGTCTTAACTTTTCCTAAGTCCCGCCTGACTTAAGTAATAATATGGTTCTATAAAATTCAAGATCGTTTCATGTCATTGTTACCGCACTGATTTTCTAAACTAAGAGTTCAGGCAGCAGTCATTAGTTGTCACAAACTGGAGCGAATCCCACACTGTTCCTAACACGGTCTGGAGAAATCGTGAATGACAAAATGATCCCCTGCGTTATGCTTTGCTTGTTTGTGCCCGACTGCAAGTTTAGAGCTGACAGCTAATTAGGGCCGGCTCAGATCAGCGCCTCTGATTGCGGCGTGTAAAGGATGAGCTGCGATAGCGAAGCTGAGCGCCTAATCTACACAACACCATGTCTTGACGCAACGACGAATAAACACTGCTGCTCCAGCAGTGCAAAAAAAACTGCTCCAATTACGCAGGCAGATCGCTGAGCCAATTTGTACAAACTTTTGTGGAGCTGTGCAGTCGGCAGGTTAAAGAGACACCTTGTGACAAATGGAGATGAGAAGGAGAAGAAAAGTGCGGCAAAGTACACACGACTACTTTCGGTGACTGATGCCTAATTGTCAGGGGATTGTTTTTTTCCACTTTCTATTCATATGTTAGTGAGGAGAGCATAGGAAGAGGAGGAACAGGACTGGGAACTTGAGTCTGTTGCAAGCCAAATTCAAACTTTAAAAACCCATATGAGCACCACCAGTTAATGAGGTGGCAAAGTGTGGTTAGCGTTGTTAAAACACACTTAAATTACAACACACGTTTCCACCAAAAAGTAATTTGTCTGTCACACTGAAAACAAAATGCTCCACAACATGACACCATCATCTTTCAAAGACTTGTATGGTTTAATATAACAAATGATGTCTCTTATTAAAATATGTAGTAGAAAACCCATGAAAGATTTACATTATTTTAAAAATCCACATCGTTTTATACATATTTTGAACTATGGGGGCATCATTATTTGTTGATGTGAAATGGTTGCACTCGGTGAGCTGCTGGTGCTACCTGTTGCTATTTTCACCACAACACAACTCAGAATAAGCAACTTTGAAAATAAAATACTGATACGATGACCACATTGCATGGCTTTTCGTTGATGGTCTAAGTCTTCACTGCTTTCCTAGTGATAAGAAAAGGAGAAAAGACTGGGAAGATGCCTGTGGATGCATAAAACTTCCCAAAGACCTGCGTCTTTGTTTTCTCTACTTTAGCCCTGATGCCTTTGAGGCTTTTAGTAGTAGTAGATCACAGCTACTGAAAGAGCTTACAAAAGGCAGAGACAAGAAACGCTAGATGCCATCCTGGCAGGATGTTAACATGCAGACACTTGTCGTGACACCGCAGCCATTGAAGGAGTTTCTCTGAGTGGATTTCTCTTGATATCCAGTGGCGTTTAGACTCCTTGTGGGGAAAATCGATGGTACGGCATTTGATTTCATCGCTTATATCCATCGCCAGCTGTAAGCTCTTTCAGTGGTTGTGGTCATCATATCAGTAGTTTATTTTACAAGTTGTGTTGCCATAAAAATAGCAACAAGTAGAGCAAGTAGCTAACTGAGTGCAGACATTTCACGTCATCAAAATAATGGCGCCCTCCCCATAGTCCAAAATATGTATAAAATGTGGATTTTTTTAAATAATGTAGATGTTATGGGTTTTCTATTACATATTTCAGTAAGAGACATCGTTTATGTTATATTAAAGGGGTCATTGGATGCAAAGTTAACTTTTACATGTTGTCTGAACATAAATGTGTGTTGGCAGTGTGTGTACACGCCGCTTACCTTAGACCCGTCCTGAGTGAGCTGTAACATTCCGATCACCATTGTTTTGATGCTGGAACAGGGACGTAGACAAGAATGGCTCCTAAGCAATTGAGGTGTTCTGTTGTTGGATGCAATAATGAACAAAGTAGCCGGCATTTACTCCCGACATCTGAGCCGCTGAAGACAAAGTGGATGACTTTTGTTTGTGAAGGGAATGCACCTGCCGATCTACATAAATGCGTCTATGTTAACACAAATCATTTGTGATCCAGCTTCACTTACAGAAGATGTGAGTATAAGGGTTTTATATGAATCTTTGCAATCGCCTTTCCTAATAACATGCTAGTTAGCAAGTTTTGTGACTAAACGCGGCTAAATGTAGTTAAAGTAAACAGGCTCGTCACTCCACAGAGAGAAGAGAATGGCGGTCCTAGCTGGTTAGCCAGAGACCTACAAGCTGTGTGGAGTGAACACAACACACACAACTAAATATGCATTTTGCATGCTACAGAGTACATGAGAGAACCTGATCATTTATTCACCCTCATGTCATCCAAGATATTCATGTCTTTCTTTCTTCAGTCTTTCTTTTCTTCTTGCCTAGCTCTGCTCTGCAATGCGTATGTGTACTGTGCACTCCGTTTCAAGGCGGTTAGGGTATGTCAAAAAACTCCCATCTCATTTTCTCCTCCAACTTCAAAATCGTCCTACATCACTGTTTTTAAAGGGTGTTCGAACCTCCTTGCACAGTCACTTTGTAAACACTGGGTCAGTACATTTGCAGCGATGTATGATGATTTTAAAGTTAGAGGAGAAAATGAGGGTGTTTTTTGACATACCCTAACTGTACCCTAACGGATTTACCCTCACAATGCAGAGCACAGCGTCTTCTCAACATGATGCTATAAAGGAATCCACTACAGAGTTTGAGGGAGGGAGGGTTCCAGTTTTCCCGGGTCTGTGCGCGCAGCAAGTGGGCGGGCATTGTGCTAATGTTTCAGGTTGACAACAGCTTAAAATTAATTTTTAAAACAACTCGTTTACATGTTACACACTGCATGAAAGGTAGTTTTCAAAATTCCATAATAGGGGCACTTTAAAGAGGTTTCCAACGTTTACTAAAATGTGGACTAGTTTGGACTCTAACTGCTGATTTGAAGGGGGTAATGCAATGTCTGTTTTGGACTCCTTGACACTATATTCAAGCCAGCCATAAATTGCTGGAAATTAAATTACTGGTTGATATAGCCAGATCTCAATAAAGTTTACACACAATTTTGGTCCTTGAACTGGATCTCACTAAGGATGTGCACTGTCTGGCTGTCTGTGGAGGCTTGGCCAGGACCGGTTCCAGAATTAAATCACTGAGGGTGCTCTCACATATATTTACGTCCCATCCATTGCAGTGGATATTACCTTGTCAATAACTGCTATTTCGAGAGAGAATCTACCATGTCATTGACGAAACTTTGCTGCGTCTAGGTGTCAAAAAAAATAACATTTCATACAATTCTGAATGGATTATAGCCTAGAAAGCGCGTAAAGAGCGTTCCTTTCATTATCACTGAAAAAGTGTCACAGATCACTGTCACGACACCTCAGTTCAAGTAGCTCTTTACTAGTTATAGCCTGAAATAAACTTAAATGAACAGCAGAAGGTAGCTTGTTTCTTCAAAGAAAAAAGACGTCAATACACACCATTTTTCAAGTTGTTGGACAAAAATGGCAGATTCAATGTTATGATTGGCCAGATTACCTGTCAATCAAGCTCTCTGCTAAGGGTCAATTGAGGGTGTTTTGCTTTAGTTTGAGAGTATTTAGCACCCTCTAGCACCCCTATAGAACAGGGCCTGGGCTTGGCTAACTGCTCCAAATTGTGACATTGGTGCTTCCATGACTACCAATATTGGGGGGCATCTTCTCCCGTGCCCCTGTTCCTGATATTTAATATACAGCAATGTGAAGTGAAATCACCGATCAGATTTCCCTGTGGGTGAAACTATCTAGCAAGAGTTTTTTAATTGCTTTTCTTGTATCACATCAAAGTTGAATTTAAGGACAGTACAACCAATTCCTCCTCAGGTCAAGTATAGGTCTCTGCAGTATGCTAGGGAGCATCACCCAATCAATTAAGAGCATTTTCCAGTCTGGGGGCGTATTTCAACTGCATAACACAATTTGCTCCAACCCACTTGAGGCTAGATTTCAGGGTGAAGTTAGGAGTAGACCTTCTTGATTTTATTCAGTCAGGTACAGCAGTTGATAAATGCTCACTGACTGGGAAATGGCCTTTTTGTTTTGGAGAGACCCCGTTCTCCCTCAGATTGGAGTTAAGATGTAGAGGTTAGCACAAATGTTTTAGACATGTTGTGCTATGGTGTGCATATGTAAAATGCAGGTTCTAATTTGATCTGCATCATGAACCAAACTCATTCCCTCATGATTGTCTCCTTTCTACACGCTACAAAATGCTGAGTTTAAAACGATGCAACTTGGGTTACTTGATAACCCAGGACTGCGTAAATATTGGGCAGAACACATGCTGGGTTATTTTGACTCAGCTGGTTGGGTTAAATGTTTTTACCCAACATGCTGAGTTGTTTTATTGAAGTCAACTATTGTTTAAAAATTATATTGCTGGCTTAAAATGGGCTGGAAATTAAAAACCACACAGAATTACAGAGGCAACAGCAATAATCTAAAGATGAACATATCTTTTTAAGCAAGAACATCCATGGACAAAAATATAAGACAAATTGAATTTATTTGGATGAGTCCGCCACACATTTCACTCGTAGCTGAATGATGCCATGACTGACTCAATAACCTGCCCATTAACAAATAGTACTGGGATTAGAGAACATATTTTAACATCAATTTATATTAAATTCTGTATTATAACAAATAAAATCAGTTTGTTATGCAAGGCAAAAGGCATTTCCATCATGCAAAATGACCGCTGTTGATGCATTGAGCTGACTGACATCTTGTCCTTGTATGTTGCATTACATAAAATAATATAATTTACAGCACACTAAGGACTTTATAAATTAAAAAAAAATGAGTACAAACCTTTATTTCGCTGAAGAAGTGCACCAAATCGGCGGCGATGTGAAACGCTCTCTCCTGTAGAGGAAGGAAAAAGCCAGAGTTCTGACTAACTCAACAGTTGGGTTGTTTAGTCTAAGACAGGCTCAACTCAGCGGTCGGGTAAAAAAAAGAAATAACCCAATAATTAATAACCCATTAAAAATGACCCAGCAGCTTAGTTACAGAAAAACTACCCAGCACATGGGTAAAAAACATTAAAATAACCCAATAAAATGACCCAACAAGCTTAACCCAGCATTTAGGTAAAATAATAATAATAATAATAATAATAATAACCCAGCATTTTTTAAAGTGCAGGAAAAATACCCAGCACCTGGGTAAAAATATTAAAATAAACCAACAAGCTGAACCCAGCACTTGGGTTTAAAAATAAAAATAATAGTAACCCATCATTTTCTAGAGTGCAGAAAAACTACCCAGCACCTGGGTAAAAATATATATATATATATTAAAATAACCCAATAAAATGACACGCTGAACCCAGCATTTGGGTTAAAAAAAATAACCCAGAATTTTTTTTAGAGTGCAGAAAAAATAATCCAGCACCTGGGTAAAAAAATATTAAAATAACCCAATAAAATGACCCAACAAGCTAAACCCAGCATTTGGGTGAAAAAAAAAATAATAACCCAGCATTTTTTAGAGTCCAGAAAAACTACCTAGCATCTGGGTAAGAACATTAAAAACAACCCAATTAAATGACCCAGCTAGCTGAACTCAGAGTGTAGTCTCTCGTGAAATAACCCCAAAATGCTAAAGAAAAAAATAGGTGTACTGTTCCTTTAAAATATAATAAAGACCATTATGACAAGTGCAGAGAATGAGGCAGCAGCTTGCCTGGTCTTGCATCTCTATAGTCTCCTATCTGAGACTCATTCCCTCAGGTGTGGTTGAGTCTTTATTTACCCGAGTTCGGCCCCTGGCCCATCGTTGTCTCTTCCTACCTCAATTCTGGCGTCATGAATGAGCACACAAGTGCAAATCCTTGCATCTCAGATTCTAATTTTAGATATCTATTTATGCCCCCTCAAAGTTATGGCCGAGGATCAAGCTCGCGGCCTGAATAATGCATGCAGCTTAGCGCCGACTTCCTCCTCTTGAACAAAGAATATTGATATTCCCCACTGCTGACATCATACCTGATAGCTTCTTATCACCAAACCAAATACGCACTGCACAGGGCTGCTTCTCAGCCCTATTATTCATCCGATAAGAGTGGATAGGGGGATGAAGGATGAGAACAAGTGTGTGTGTGAGATGGGCAGTTGGGGTTCAAGCCAGTGTGCCCTGGATAGGTTTGTTCTCCAAGGAAGGTGCTTTGGCCATCAGGGAGCATTTTGATTGGTCGTTTTGGTTAGGCGTCTTTAATGTGCCATCTGCTGACAGGACTCCAAGTAAGGTCAACAAAGACTCTCTCTTTCTTTCCCCTCTCTCTCTCTGTTCCGGTGTTAACGGATGACATTGGACTGTGTCTTTGGCACCTGGTGTATAATGCCAAGCTTTGATGTGCCAATGACAAAGTGTGCCGAGAGTGTGCGCTGACTCTTTATGAAGTCCATATGTCTTGAAGAGTTATTTTAAAAGGTGCACTCTGGCATTTATTTATTTATTTTTTCTTTGTCTGTGTTGTGCTAGCCAACTTATACTGACACCTAGTGGCATGGATCCAGCAATCCGCAAATAGAAATGTGGTTGCTCAGTCAAGATTCATTTCTGTGAGTGATTGTCTCAGGTAACAACATGTACAGAGATGAATGAAGTAGGTTTGACTGGTCAGGTGATCTCAGCATGGCAGCCCCCTTGAGGCAACCATCTCTGTTTAATATAAATCAGCTTTTATTAAGGGTCATTTACACAGAATGTGTTTTTGAACACGTATGGTCACCTTATAATTAAATATAATTAAAATAAAACATATATGAAATAAACCCTATATACTGTATAACATACATTAAATGTAGCAGATCTATACAGGTGGAGCTGGGGAGGTGGAGGGTTTCTAAACTGCACTGCAACTGCTACAGCAAGTATTTGCACTAGCCAAGAGTTTGAATGTTGAGCAGCAAGCTGATTGGCTGCTGATGTTAAAAAAAGAAACCAATCAGCTGCTGCATGTGAATAATAATGTGATTATATCAGATTGAGTTAGAACCTATTGGTCTGCGCCATCTAGAGTTTCATGACAGAACTTTGTATTTTTTTTTTTTAAATAAGGGAAAACCTACTGATGTATGTATCTTTATGATGTATGTCCCTTTAACAATTTCTCGCTCTTTCTCCCTATCTTGTTTTCTCTTAACAGTAAGAACAAGCATGGCTGTGACACCTGCCGTTGTAAGAAATGCCCTGAACTACCATGTGACAAGTCCTGTCCAGCGGGCTTCCAGCACGATGAATTGGGCTGTCTGATTTGCCAGTGTAGAGGTAAGTCACTTTTTTGCTTTTTATATAACTAGTCATTTTGTTTTATCTAGTTTAACTACAGCATGACTAATACATTTCTCATAGAAAATTGATCGTTTCAAATTGGAAATTTGATTAAAATAAATGCACACTGTAATCATTTAAAATCTATATTTAAGCACCAATTTAGAAAGATTTTGATTTAGCTTTTGTTTTTATGTCAGTTTTCATTTAAATTTCAGTTTTAGTGATTTTAGTATATACTTTTTGCTGTCTGAATATCATCTAAATAGCTTTAGGTATTTCGATCATGTATTTTCATTTTTGTTTTATTTTTAGGCATTTTAGTTCTTCCATTTTCTAAACTTTTTTATTTCAGCTTTATTTGCATTAATGAAACCCATTTTTAATAAAACAACATCACAGTTAACTATATGAGCTCATTCTGATTAATATAATTAAGTATTATAATTATTTCTTACAGATTGGTAACTGTTGCAGTAAATTTTAGGGTTGTCAGTCGATTAAAATGTTTTTATCTAATTAATTACATGATGTTTCGATTAATTTAATTAATCGCAAAATAAATTTGACTGTGAAAATACCCCCAACAGATTTTTTAAAGCTATTTTTGTGTTAAATGAGAAAGTTTGAAGTAGACATTACAAATTGTAGCTTTAGAAAGAAATATTTTATTTCATTCAACAAAGAATTTATTGCACATAAACATGTAGGCTGCAGTGGCCCTAACACAAACTATGGAACATTAAGATAATTTGAGAAACCTCTCAGTATTTTTTGTTCATACTATGAAAGTCATCGGCAGGTGGCGGTAAATGTCTTTATGAGTCATTCATTTGATTTGTTCAAATGATTCATTCAGGAATGAAGTAAATGGCTTTGTTTTTGGGGTTTTGAATCATTGATACACACGATTCGTTCAAAATGTGATTTTATTCAGAAACTAAACATTGCTGTGCTGCTCGGAGACACGCAACAATTCTGCCATGGCTTCAAAGATAATATGTTCTCTTCAAAATTGAGCAAAACCACATAATATTGTGCTCAAAATATAACACAGTATCAGCTTAATATTTACTGTACTGTTGTATAAAATCACATTTAGGCTCGTGATAGATCGGCACAAAATCAGTACTCGTGTCATAATGTTCTTGATGCCCGTGTGATATGTGATATATATAAATATGAGACACATACAGGGGCTTTTTTGGCACCAGTATCATGAATTTTAGGGCATAACTGCTTTTGTGGAGTTGTTGCCTTGCATCATATTTGTGAACAGTCAACTGTATGAAATATAAGATAATGTACAGGTGTACGGGCCAGTGCGTTAACTGCGTTAAAATATTTTAATCACGTTATTTTTTATAACTTATTAATTAAGTTAACGCCTTAAACTGACAGCCCTAGTAAACACAATAAGACACTCAAGCCCATGCATATTTTTAGACACATGAACAGTTCTTAACCAAGGTAAAATCACTGCAGCTCATGGCTTCTTGCTTTAATATATAAGCAAATCTGTTTTAATGCCCTTGACATTAACAGCTAATAAATCAAATATTTTTTTCCATTTAAAAAATGTAAAATCAAATCAAATTCCTATGTCATTTATGTTTAAAAACGTAATATAACTCAATTCTTTTTTTTTTTTTTGATCTAGTGCTACATTGCCCCCATACAGCCGAATCGATATACTGAGGTGTTATTTCTTTAATTTCCAAGTGTGAGCCATGTGCACACAGAGGACTGCTGGGCCTTGAATTCAGGAGACTAAGGTCTCCAGCATGACTCATCCCCCCTCCCTATATTTTCCATTTATTTTGAGGGCCACCTGTTGTATATACAAAAGCCAGGCCCAGTTACTCGCAGCCCTCCATTATTTATACGACTTCTTGTGTTCTCGTTTGATTCATCTTCAATAACGAAGCTGGCACGTGAAATATTCACAAGCTCGGTTCGTTTAATGAGACGAGAGAGCAAGGAAAAAGACCCTTTTTTAATCTCCCTCACGTTGAATTTTTGAAAGCATGCATCCTCCACATATCACCCAGACAGGATTTTAATCAATGTGAAATGGTTCTGTGATATTGACTGGGGCCTGGCTGGAGCCCTGCTGCTGTTATGGAGAGGCAGTGAGAGGTGACGCTCTTGGCAGATAGAATGAGATTTGAGAATGTTTTGTGCTCTGGGGTTTGGGGCGTACGAGGCATCACTTGCATATTTTGTCATTTCACGCTGTCTGTAGTGCAGCTGGTGAAAATGTTTCAGTGAAGAGGTCAAATGTCTGGAATATAAATGGAAAAATGATTCAGGGAATCCTCTGGCTTTCGTGTTTCACTATTAATATGCCAAAGAATCCATCGGGACCAGACTATATAAACACGCTTTTGCACTGTGTCTAACATAAAAATCTGTTTGATCGTTTCAAAATGTGGTCTGCTTTTACTACAAAGCGGTTGTTCTCTTGTTTTGCTTGAGGAGCCAGATTTTGCTTATCATATTGCAATACAAAAATGTCCTTAAAATCAGAATTACTATGAACTGCATATGTCCAACAACATATAAAATATTATGACAGGAAAACTGGCAGTTTTGTAAATGCATCATGCAGTGTTTATGTTAAATGTCAATTGAATTTCAATGGTTTCAAGTTCTCAGCAGTCAGTAATTTAAATAATGTTTATCCTCAATGCAAATGAATAGATTGTGGGTTATAGTGTCATGGTTTTCGATGATTATGTTAAAGTTGGCTTAAAATAGTAGTTGTGATTGTTTTTTCTTCCCTTTTGTGACATATATACAAGTAAAACCACTTCTCAAATGAGAAAAAATGTAGTTTGGGATTTTTTTTTTACACATTTTTTTAAACATTAATAGAGATTTTTTTTATAAATCAAAAAAGCAGTTTTCACTTTAAAATCATATAAATGTAGGTATATCCTATGGAATCCTGTTTTCGCCACTGAAAAAATTTAAAAGGCCACTTTTTATCTTTTTATTTTTTATTTTTTTCCTGCAGTTGTGAGTTTTCATCTTTTTTTCTCAGAATTGCTTGATACAAACTCACAGTTCTGAATTTTTTTCTCAAAATTGTGAGATATAAACTTGCAGTTCTGAAATTATTAGACAAACACACAATTCTGACTTTATTAGAGCTAAACTCACAATTGTGACATTTTTTTTCTCAGAATTGCAAGTTTATATCTCGCAATTCTGACTTTATAACACGTAATTGCGAGTTATTAAGTCAGAATTGTGAGATATAAGCTTGCAATTCTTAGAACACATCCATCTTTTTCCCCTCAGAATTATAACGCAATTCCGAGTTTATACCTCAAAAAAGTCAGAATTACGAGATATGAACTCGCAAAATGCAAGGAAAAGGCAGGTTTGCAAGGGTATATCTCACAATTCAAAGAAAAATAGTCAGAATTGTGAGGTAAAAAGTCACAATAACTTTTTTTTTTTTATTCAGTGCCAGAAACAGGCTTCCATAATATTCCCTCATTATTATTAGCTAAAACTTGTTCAAAACAAAATTTCACCACATTCTGTTTGCTTTTTACCATATTCTGTTTGTGTTGATAATTCATTTTTATTCAGTAACTACACTGTAGATAAAATGTTAATTTTAAAAATACAAAAAATTATAATAATAATAATTTAGAAAAAAATGTATCCTGGATTAAAAGAATAGTTCACCAAAAATTAAAATACTGTCATTAATAACTCACCTTCATGTCGTTCCAAACCCGTAAGACCTTCATTCATCTTCAGAACACAAATTAAGATATTTGTGATGAAACCCAAGAGCTTTGTGGTAGTAAGTACATTAAATTAAAATAGTCCATGTGACATCAGTGGTTCAACCATAATGTTATAAAGCTACAAGAATACTTTTTGTGTCCAAAGAAAACAAAAATAACTTTATTCAACAATTTCTTCTCTTCTGTGCCAGTCTTCAACATGCGTTCACAAGAATACCACAATGTATGAGTATAGTAGTTGCGTTGCTGTCTATGCAGAGTCAGAAAGCTCTCCGATTTTATCAAAAATATCTTAATTTGTGTTCCAAAGATGAACGAAGGTCTTACGGGTTTGGAACAACATGAGGGTGAGTAATTAATGTAAGTAGTGAACTATTCCTTTAATATGTTAATCACTCAGTGTGCACCACCTGACCATCTTGATGCTGCTGCTGTGAAGGCAGAAAGTCAGTTGATGTGTTTATTGTTCATTCATTTGTTTCTCTGTGCAGATCAGAGCTCGTCGTCTGTGGCTCCAGCAGTGAAATTGGGCTCCTGCCTGTCTATGGATGGCCGCAGGCACGAGAACGGGCAGAGCTGGCACGACGGATGCAGGGACTGTTACTGCCATGCTGGGAGAGAAATGTGCGCCCTTATTTCTTGCCCAGTTCCCCCTTGTGATAACCCCACCATCCGACCCGGTCACTGCTGCCCTACCTGTCCAGGTGAGCCAACAGTTACACATACTTACATTATGATTTCCATCGATACTTCGAGCTTGATTTTACATGTTAAAATATGTATTTTGTCCCTCAGAAGAGTCCAGTTCCCACAAGCCGGAGCTGAGCGAGGCGTCCGTGTGTTTGGCTCCGGGTGGAGAGTACTTTGTGGAGGGAGAAACGTGGAATATCGACTCCTGCACTCAGTGCACCTGCCACAGCGGCCGTGTGCTCTGTGAGACGGAGGTGTGCCCGCCCCTGCTCTGTCACAGTCCAATCAGAACGCAGGATTCCTGCTGTCCTCACTGTCCAGGTGCGATCTCAACGGAAGCCTATATGTTTGATTGACAGGCCTGTTCTAACTTACCAAACTTTAGTTTTGATGCACGTTGCGAAAAATTGGAGGTCATGGAGAAGTCAAAGTAGCTGTGATATTTGGATCTTGTACAAGTACAGTCAAAGGAGGTGAAAAAAAAGCATCATTTTTTAAAAGATTCATTATTCTAAGGAGTTTTAGAGCATGGAGGCGTGAGACACCTTTGACAAAAAGTTAACAAAATGTGACTGTGCATAATGCATGTGTGTGGTGGAAATGATAAATACCGCATAGGCGCAGGAGTACATGATCAACAGTCTGAGCCGAAAGGATGACAGGAATAGAATGGATGCACATTTCAGAAAATGTTTCAGCAACTCGACTATAACAAACTAACTCTGCTCTTTAAAATGTTCTCAATGCTGCTGAATCATTTTCGGCTTTCTAAATGAAAGGGGGAAATGATTTGTTTTCAAGACTGGGTTGTTTGAGTTGCTATGAATATTTATGTTTTGGAGTCATTTGTGTTTAAGTCAAAGCATGTTGACATTTCTTTCTTTAGTTACTTTCTTTAGTATTTTTTTTTTACACTCACTATAATATGGAGGAAATACAGCCCCAGAGAAATATGGTGAGCCTATAAATACTAGCAAATTTTAAAGCTTGAATTTAAAGATGCCTAATTGGAGACTGTTAGAAAAGTTGTAGACTCTCAGTTTCAGTTTAGCTTGTAAACTGGATGCCACTGAAGTCAACATCAAAACTGTTTACGTCCTTAATAAGTTTTTGGTTGTGAAGGATTTATAAAGTTTCAAAGAAAATACGTATTTATAATCATGCATCAAAGTAATAACTTCTAAATTTTTCTTGTTCTATAAATGCCACTTAAAGGAGAACTCCACTTCCAGAACAACAATTTACAAATCATTTACTCACCCCCTTGTCATCCAAGATGTTCATGTCTTTTTTTCTTCAGTCGTAAAGAAATTGAGTTTTTTTGAGGAAAACATTTCAGCATTTTTCTCCATATAATGGACTGATATGGTGCCCCAATTTTGAACTTGCAAAATACAGTTTAAATGTGGCTTCAAACGATCACAAATGCGGTTGTAAACAATCCCAGCTGAGAAAGAAGGGTCTTATCTAGCGTAACCATCGGTTATTTTAACAAAAATAATACAATTTATATACTTTTTAATGTCAAACACTCATGTTGTCTTACGCTGCCTGAACTCTGTTTTTTTCCGGTTCATGACAGTTGTATGTCGAAAAACTCCCATCTCATGTTCTCTCTCAACTTCAAAATCGTCCTATATCGCTGTTTTACCTTTTTTGTTAAGGGTGTTTGATCTTCTTTGCATGTTCACTTTGTAAAGACTGGGTCGTAACTTCTGCAGCGATGTAGGGTGATTTTGAAATGATTTTTTAAAATTTTTTTCAAAGAGTTTTTCAACATAACCCTAACTGTCTTGAGTCAGAATACAAAGAGTTCAGGGAGAGAAAGTTTGAGATTAAAAAGTATTTAAATTGTATTTTTTTTAATGAAAATAACCGATTGTTTCACTAGATAAGACCCTTCTTCCTCGGCTGGGATTGTTTACAACCACATTTGGGATCGTTTGAAGCCGCATTTAAACTGGATTTTGGAAGTTCAAAATCAGGGCACCATATCAGTCCATTATATGGAGAAAAATCCTGAAATGTTTTCCTCAAAAAACATAATTTCTTTACGACTGAAGAAAGAAAGACATGAACATCTTGGATGACAAGTGGGTGAGTACATTATATGTAAATCTTTGTTTTGGAAGTGAACTTCTCCTTTAAGCAGTGTTGTTGACTAAATCTAAAAAATATATATATATATATAGAGAGAGAGAGAGAGAGAGAGAGATTTTTTTTTTTTTTTTTGCTAACTAAAACAATATATTAGATTAAAACCTTTAAAAACTTAAAAGAAATGCTGTCCTGGCAACTAACTGTAAGCACTCAGATTACTAGAGCTAAAACTGAAATAAAGCTGCAAGCAGCAATTAAGGGGCTGTCTTTAATTACTCAGTAAAGACTAAGGTTCTCCAACCCTGCTTCAGCACACCTGTCTGTAATTAAGTAGCCCTGAACACCTTGTTTAGCTGGTTCATTCAGGTGTGTATGATTAGGTTTGAAGCTGAAATATGCAGTTATGATAAGTAATGGTAAGCTCTCTAGGAGCCGATTTGGAGACCCCTGTTAAAGACATTTGTTAATACAGAATTATACTACAAAACAAAATGGCCCACACCCAATAAGGTGAGACATTCCAGAGATATTAGGTAAAGTTCAATTCAGTATGCCGTTCTGAATCTAATGAGACCAATCTTATGATTTTTGATCAAACTGGTCAGAAGTTATAAGCAGAAATGTCCATTTTTTTCAATATCTTTTGACCAGTAGGTGGTGCTGTGCCAATACTACTCTTGTGTCCTCAGGTCATGATTGGTATAACACATACAAAGTTCGGTCCAAATCGGGTAAAGTAGAGCTGTCAAACGATTAATCGCGATTCATTTCTTCAAAAATGACAAAACTGGAAAAGCTGAGATCTTGTTTCATACCAGAGTAACCTGCTCTGTCTTGTCTGTCGGCATGTTGTCAGTTGCGTTTTTGCTCTGCGAAGTATTAACTTATATTTTATGTACTTGTATATTATGTAAACTTATATTCAAGTCCACTCTATTTTTGAAAGTAAATGCTGACTTTTCACAGCCAGTTCCCAAAGAACAAGATAAAATGATGCTCTAGAGTATATCACATTATGTTTAAAGGGATAGTTTGCCCAAAAATAAAAATCCTATTGTTAATTACTCACCCTAATGTCATTCCAAATTCGTAAGACCTTCATTCATCTTCAGAAAACAAATTAAGATATTTTTGATTAAAATCCAAAAGCTTTCTGACCCTGCATAGACGGCAGTGTAACTACCAAGTCCATGTAACATCAGTTTTTCAACTGAAAGTTATGAAGCTACAAAACTACTTTTTGTGTGCAAAGAAAGGAAAAATAACGACTTCATTCAACAATGTCTTCTCTTTCGTGTCTTCACTGTGCGTTCACAAGAGTACCACGACACATGCGTGTGGCGTTCTGACGTAAAACGTCCATCTCTTTTAGTTCAACATCTGTATATTCTGGTTCAAATAAGTAAGACTGGGCAAAACAGCAAGTCATCCTCTCTGTCGAAATCTTCAGACACGTTTATGAAGACTGTTTTATGTACAGCGTGCGTCTTCTGCTGCTTGTAAACAAAGCACAGTGCATCCAGGACTGCATAGTAAATAAATCTGTTTATATGTACCCCTTGTTTTAGACGACCCAGTCACGCCTCAGACGCCCAATAACGACAGCATGCCCAGCTACTGCAGGAATGAGGATGGTGATATCTTCTTGGCCGCTGAGTCCTGGAAGCCCAATGTCTGCTCCAGCTGTGTTTGTCTAGACGGAGCGATCAGCTGCTTCTCTGAGTCTTGCCCGCCGGTCAACTGCGCCCGGCCCGTGCTCAGGAAGGGCCAGTGCTGCCCATACTGTCTAGGTATGTAAATCTGTGCAGAGCTAAAGATCATATTGCCCCAGATTGGGCAGCCAAGTTTAGTCGATCATACGTAGGTGTTAATGACACGGTTATGACCGAGTGTTTATCCCACCTCTTCACCAGACGCCACGCCGAGGGCCGTGTGTCATTTCAATGGGAAGACGTATATGGACGAGGAGCGATGGGACATTGACAGCTGCACTCACTGCTACTGCCTGCAAGGTCAAACCCTCTGCTCGACGGTCAGCTGTCCCGTCTTACCCTGCCATCAGCCAGTCACCGTCGAGGGCAGCTGCTGCCCCATGTGTCCAGGTCAGAATTTATGTGCTGTGTGCTCAGGTAGAGTTTAGATTAGATGATCAACATCACAAACAATGAACAACCTTTCTCAGGACTAGCACCAGTTTTCTTAGCTTTTAGTTTTAGTGAAATATTTAGCTTTTTGTGAAATATTTTGCAATTTGAAAATTGTGTTTGTAACTACTTTTTTTAAAAGCAATTCATATACTTTTTAAATCTTTATTTGTGTTGGACTAAAATAAGTACTAAAATGAATTAAAAAAATAATAATTAATGAATGAATTAATTGAATTAAACCTTAATGGAAATAAAAAACTAATGACAAAAGTGAGCAAAAAAAGTAAATATCAGATGAAAACGTAATGAAAATAAAAATATTTAAAATAATAATAATAATAATAATAATAAATTAATTAATTAAATTAAACCTTAATAGAAATAAAAAATAATGACAAAAGTGAGATAAAAATAAAATGTAAATATTAGATGAAAAACTAATTAGAAAAAAATAGAAATATTGCCTCAACAACTAAAATAAGTACTAGAATGAATTTAAAATAATACTAATAATTAATTAATTAATTAAACTTTTCATAGATTTTTTTAAAAAGCTAGTGACCAAATTAAGCTAAAAATAAAAATGTAAATATTTGATTAAAAAACTTAAATAAACATTAGAAATACTGTCTTGACAACTAAATAAAATAAGTAATAGAATGTTTTTTTTAAATTATTAAATTAACTAATTAATTAAATGACACCTTAACAGAAATAAAAAAAACTTAATAAAAAAGTCACATCGCCTTAACAACTAAAATAAGTACTATAATGAAGTTAAAATAATAATAATATTAATAATAATAATAATTAAACTTTAATTTTTTAAAAAGCTAATGACAAAAGTGAGCTAAAAAATAAAATGTAAATATCTGATTAGAAATATTGCCTTCATTATTAATTAAATGAAACCTTCATATAAATTTAAAAAACTACTGAAAAAAGTACATGACAAAATTAATAAAACCTAAACTAAAATTTAAATAAAAATCTAAAAATAAAAGCTAATTAAAAATATGATAAAATACTATAATAGTATCTAAATAATACTAAAATAAAACTGTCTTAAAAATAGGAATCTGTCAAATTAGTAATAATTATTAGTATTATTAGTTAAATAATATTACAATTGTTATTATGAGATGATATATGTTTATAATAGTTTACAATTTTACTATATTTGTAAAATATATAATTATTAGATATTAATAATTTTCAGATACAAGGTTTAGTTTCATGTAAAAGTCAAAATGAAATAAAAATAATAAAATTGTGGGTTTGTTTTTGTAAAATGTAAAAACAAAATAAAGCAGAGAAATTACTTTGTCTAGCTCTAAAACAGTTTTACTTCTCTGCTGACATAATCAAGGTTAAAGGGGCGGGGATAATAAGCTTAACCAATAAAAGGCCTTCTCACTATCCAATTAAATCCTGATGGATAAAATCAAAACGAGCCCTACTGTTTTCATTTAATATACTATATAATTCTAACGTACAGCACATTACTGTAGTTAAAATCTGCTTTATTTGCAAACCGGTTCATATTTTTCCCCACGTAAATTAAAGTGGATGGAAGTGTAGCTATAGACTACTTGACAATGACTAGAATAAATGGCAGTATCACTGATCCAAGTACCCTGCAGTTTTGCTCTCTGTAGTTGTGTCACACGTCTCGCTCTCTTTTTCACGCTCTCTCTTAATCTCTTTGTCTCACTCTCTGTCTGGCTCTCATAAAGCAGTGTTTACTTAGAACCTTCTCTCTAATTGAATGGGTCTTTCGTCTAAATACAGACTCGTTGAGATGAATCATTTAAAAGGATTGATTAAGTCGAAGCCGGACAGAGGCTAAATTAGCTCTCTTTGCATTTGGGAGATAATGTCATTGATCACGGCCCTCTTTATTGCTGTGTCACTTGGCTCTGGATCAATGAGGGGGTTGAGAGTGGTGTCGTGTGCACTCTGGGTAATCACTCACCCTTTGGTGCTTTCCCACTCAAAGACGCAGCTCTAAAGATGAGCTTTTAATTAGCCTGCGGCCCGCAATTTCACGCTGACCCGAATCTTGTTTGTTCTGAGTGGGCACTTCTCAACTCCTAATGTAGTTACGATTTGTATTATGTGCTTTAGTGTGGGTTTTCTGTAACACGCTCTTCTTCTCTCTTTGCTTCTTTCTCTGTGTCCCCGTGTCTCTGATGTTTTAATTACAGAGAGTTACGCTCCCACAAATGTACCCATCGAGAAGACGGATCAACGAGGAGACAAGCAGAGACATCAACCAGCCTGGCCGACTCATAGCGAAAACGATATTATGCCACAGTTTAGAGGTACGTACAAGAGTATGGGACTATATATTTAGCTTGATGCACACACAAAAAAAAGAGCACAACCCATGTAGTCTGATTCATAAGCAAATGACTCTTTTGAACCAAATGACTCCTTCATTACTGTTGCTATGTCCGACGAGCCATGCCGCTCACACACCACACATTATATTTTCATGCACTGAAAAATACATCAGAGAGCAAAGAGGAAACTGGCAACGTGCCGATAGACAAGACAGAGCTGGTTACTTGCTATGAAAAGTCTCTACTGTCAAATTGTCATTTTTTTTTAAAGAAATTCAAACAATAAATACCATTTTGTGGCACTTTAATGTGTCATGACAGATTGCTGTAGCGCCTCAAGTGGCATGTGAACCGATTATCTTTTGCTCTTTACTATATATTATAGCATGAAATAAACATGAATGAACATCAGAAGGAATCTTGTTTCAACCACGGAAAGACGTCAGTACAAACCATTTTTTTAGTTCAAGTCCACCAGCATTAATCTACTCTCCTGTCTGGTTTGTTTGTCGGACAAAAATGGTAAATTCAGTGTTATGATTAGTCAGATCACCTGTCAATCAAAGGGACAACCAAGTGGAACCCTAGGTATTAAGACTTGTATAGCTTAATATAACGTAAATGATGTCTCTTACTGAAATATGTAGTAGAAAACCAATGATTTAAGTAATTTGAAAAATTCACATCATTTTATACATATTTTGGTCTATGGGGGGCGCCATTATGACGTGAAACACTTACTCTCTGTGAGTTACTGGTGCTACCTGTTGCTATTTTTACCTAAACACAACTCTGAATACACAACTCGTAAAATAAAATACTGATATGATGACCATAGCTACTGAAAGAGCTTACAGGTCACAATGGATATAAGCATAGGCTTAAACCAAATGCCGTACAACTGGTTTTTCCCCACAAGGAGTCTAAACGTCCCCGGATATCGAGTGAAATCCACGCTGAGAAACTCCAGCGTTGGCATGTTTACATCCTGCCAAGGATGGCATCTAGCATTTCTTGTCTGCCATCTGTAGCTCTTACAGTAGCTATGGTCTACTAAAAGCCTCAAAGGCATCAGGGCTAAAGTGGAGAGAGCAAAGACGCAGGTCTTTAGGAAGTGTTTTTCATCCACAGGCATCTTCCCATTCTTTTCTCCTCTTCTTATCACTAGGAAAAGCATTGAAGGCTTGCATCGCTTAGCCTGTTGCCGTTCGACTGAAAATTATAACCAAAAGCCACACAATGTGGCATCGTATCAGTATTTTATTTTACGAGTTTCTTATTCTGAGTTGTGTTGTGGTAAAAATAGCAACAGGTAGCACCAGTTTATCAACTATTTCACTTCATTGAAATAATCGCGCCCCCCATAGTCCAAAATGTGTATAAAACAATGTGGATTTTTTAAACAGCATAAATATTTCATGGGTTTTCTACTACATATTTCAGTAAGAGACATCATTTAAGTTATTTTAAGCCATAGAAGTCTTAGCGCTTGTGACTGAGCACAAGCCACATTGAGAACGTTCCGTCACTAATAACATCGCAATGAACATTAAGCATGATTTTAAAAACAACAGATTCCAGCACCAGATTGCATCTTATTTAACAGAAATGAATGTTTAATTAGCATTAGGTACGTCCGTGCCGCGAGATGTTCAAAAAAGTGGTGGGGACAATATCGACCCTTGCAAAAAGTGGTGGGGACACCCCTGTCCCACCCGTAAATTACACCTATGCTTAAATGTCCTAATTAAACTATGGCCTAATCCTAGCTAAGTTTAAGCTCTGTCTGTGAAACCAGGCATTTGTCTACTTGTTTTTCAACTACTTTCAACCGCCTTGTGGACCTTTCCCAATCCCACCCCCTCTCTCTCTCTCCCAATTACTTCCTTTCATATTTCCACTGTCCTTTCAAAGAAAAAATAGAAAAAAACACCCCCCCAAAAAAATTGACTTAGCCTACTTAAGCACACTATGATATCTTGTGATTTCATTCCATTGAGCAGTTTCATGTGCTTGTGTTACAGAGTTAGCAAGAAAAATTCTGTAATTTCTGAAGTATTCTTAATCAAACTGCACTCTCAGAGTTTTGTAAAGCCGGCTATTTGTTTCTTTTGATTTTCTCTGTTAGTAATCTATAATTTCTTCTTGATTTTTTTTCATGTGTCGCTTTTGTTAAGGTTGATGTGAGTGGGTGTCTGTCTGTCAAGACATTGGCATTTGCCTTAATTGCTGACATGGATGTCTGACATTACCTGCTTTTACAATCAAGCCATATTTGCATTTCATATGGCATGATTCAGTTCTGAATTGTTCTGCATCGCCGCAGTGAGTCACTGCTCAATGAGTCACTTCTGTCAAGTGCAAAATGTGCCAACAGGTGTGTTGTGGGTTGTTCCAGGTGACTTTGGAAGTCTACAGATGCCCTATCTAGATGGCAAGACGCCATTGCCCAGTGAGGATGCCGGTCTGCACTGGGCCTGGGTGGCACTGCCCATCCTAATGATGATGCTCACTATCGCCGCCCTGCTGTTGGTCAACCAGCGTAAGCAGTGGATCCCAGTGCCTTGCTACCGCACACCCAATAAGGTAAGGATACAGAATTACGATTTCTAATTACGATTGCATTTCTTTTTTTTAGTTTAATTACCAAAAATGGTACTGGAATGGCTGGAATATGCTTTTAAACTTTTCAAAATCTGAGAAGATTTTAAAGCACTAAGCATCATACTTTTGCTGACTTTGTAAATGATTACAGAGAAACACTGGGAATCATACACTAAACAAGGATCACACACTACCGGACTTGCAGGTTGATAACATAATAAACTCTCTCTAAACTCTCTCGGTTTCAGTGATATTTTTCCCGATATTTAAGCATTAACACCTATATGAGTTAAATAAGATAAAAAAAAAATGTTGTTTCTACAAAAGCTCTTAAAGCTGCCATTTATGAGTCCTGTTCACTCACAGGGTTAACACTCAGGCATGTTCCAGTACGATCACCATAGATCCACTCGCTCAAGACTGCCTAAATTATCTATTTGGTTTTCAGACCCCTGTGATTTACTGATGTAGAAATAAGAGTTGTTGTGTTTTGTTTGCAAGGAGGGAGTGAAATTACAGTATTGACCTGTTATAAATAAAATGCTTGTTCAGTTCAATACTGTTGTAAACAGAAGACTGTTGTAAAACAATACATAAATATTGGTTCTGCATATCGGTTATTAGGCACATAAACATGCAAATAATCAGTATCAGTTTCAAAAAATCAATATCAGTCGATTTCTAAAAAATGTGTTCTAAAATTGGCTCAAAATATCAAGCGTTCAGTATTCTCAGACTGGATGTAATCATCGTCTGGCTGATCACATTTTAATAATAGTGCACTTTTTTCTTTTGTTTTTTTTAGACCCCTCTGATTTACTGATGTAGAAATAAGAGTTTGCAAGGAGGGAAATAAATTACAGTATTGACCTGTTATAAATAAAAATGGTCGTTAAGTACTTTTGTCAAACAGTAGTAAAACAATAAATAAATAATGGTTCTGCATATCAGTTTTCAGGCACATAAACATGCAAATAATCAGTATCGGTTCTAAAAAAATCTATAAGTTGTGTTGCATATTCCAGCATTTTGCTGAGAAAGCGTGAGAAAATTCTCTCCGTGGTCCAAGACTCACAGTGTTGTTTTTGTCCCGTACAGCCCACGTGTCTCAATAACCAGCTCGTGTATGTGGACTGCCAGAAGGGGACGAAAGTCCAGGTGGACAGCTCCCAACGCATGCTCCGCATTGCAGATCCTGACTCAAGATACAGCGGTTACTACAGCATGCAGAAACACAACAACCTGCAAGCTGACAACTTCTACCAGACCGCGTGAGACCCAGGAGAGAGAGAGAGAGTGAGTGAACGAGAAAGAGAGAGACTGAGCCCGTGTTCAGCTGCCAAACCTTTGCGGCACATGGACACCTACTAAAAAAACTGTAGAGATGGACAAAGCCACCAAACCAAGTGGCCAGAGAAGAGACCCCGATACCGAATAACAAGTATAATATTCACATAAGTCACTCCAAGCAAATCGAAAAAATATATCACACGTCGACACCCGAAAGTCTCACCAGAAGATGGAAGCCGCACCTATGTAACTGAACCATTACGGAGTGTGATTGTTAAATTGGAGAGGACTCTTCCAGAATATTTTTGTCAATCAGAGGTATGGTAGGTTGAGCATCTTTTGTGTGTAAGCGTGAGATTTCATGGATGTTCAGGCACAAGTTGAAGGTAGTCGTGAAGTCGAATGAACGGTTTGGGGATTAGGACAACTGGGGTGTTATTTTCGTTTGTTTGTTTGTTTTCAACAATCTTTTTCCTGCATTCCTAACTTTTTTCTGTTGAAAAAGAGAGAAATTATTTTAGGAGTGATAACTTTTTGACACAAGTGCTTGTGTGAACACTTAACGCTGAACCAAAGCTTCTCTGTCTACGAAACCTGATGTGCCCAGACCGGGCGAAAGGCCGAGGAGGGACCTTCGCTTCCTTGAGACAGAGGAGATGCTGGACTGTGTACGGAGCACAGCAGAGAGACGTGTAGAGGGGAAAAAAAGAGGGAAAATCAGACGAAAGATAATCTGTTGTTGCAACAGATGCAGTTTTGTAGAAGATGATACTGTAAGATTGTAATTTCCCCAGTGTTGTGGGTGAGTTTGGCCATTTTCCTTTCTCTTTTAAAGACAAAAGGAGGAAAACAGAGCAAGCTGCTCTGTGGACATGGGTTCTTCCTGTTAATGGATGTGTGGGGTCTCTATGTTGTATTTCTGCTTACATGTACAAGCATTTTCCCATTTAATCATACAAACACCATTCGCTCTTTCTTCCACGACTAGGGGCAGACTGACACTCCTAGCAAATATATATTTTCCTGAAACGAATCCGAGGATTGTGAAGCGAGATGCAGGAACATAGCGATAGTGGTTTGGATTTGAGGCTATGCTTTACAAGTGCTGCTTTTTTTGCTTTGATTCTTTAAACCTCATTTTGTAAGGATGAAAACCAGTAGTGAGGACTGTTTGCGTCTTTTGAGAAACATTTGCCAAGAAAAACAGAATCAAAGAGCCTTGTTCTTGAAATGCAAGCAGAATGGATTTTGTGCAAATCGCTCGTAAAAACATTTACATTTCAAAAATTTTGTAATGTTTGTGTAAATTGCTAACTAGGAGTGTAACGGTACACATATTCGCATAAAAAATTTTCGGTTTAGTACTGTGCAACGATTAATCGCATCCAAAATAATAGTTTTTGTTTACATAATATATGTGTTTGCACTGTGTATATTTATTGTGTCTATTATATATAATATTAACTGTATCAAAAATATATACATGTAATACAAATAAATATTTTCAAAATATATACTGTATGTGTGTATATTTCTATATAATTATATATAAATGTAAATATACACAGTACACACATATATTATGTAAACAAAAACTTTTATTTTGGATGAGATTAATCACGATCAATTGTTGCACAGCACTCTTTCGGTTTCGATTTGTGTGTTTTAACCACTCCACATGCAATACTTCGTATTCTGAAAGTCTGTAAGGTATACAGATACATTTTCAAATAAGATACAGGAGATATTTTGATATGTCGATATAATTAGCAAATGCATCTGAAAAAATGTCCTAAACATTAGACATTATATTAAGCATTTCAAACTAACTCAGCATAAAGTTTAAAGCTGTGTTCCCTCCTATCAGATGTGTGATTCTTAATGTGCTTGTTTTTGTCAGCGCATTACATCTTACAGTTTTATCTTTATGTGTAGATATTAAAAGTCACGTGAGGGTTTCCATTTTTTCAGATTTTGCTAAAATATTGTGCCTCCAAAAGTGAAAAAAAAAAATTAAAATCTCTTCCCCCAACAGAACCATAAAATGCAGTGCGAAGTGTGTTGCAGCCTGTTGTAACAGTAATGGTACATGTTAAAGACAAAGTTATATACCGCTGTTTAATAAAATAGAAAAAAAGCAGTTTTATTTTTTATTTTTCACCTTTTTTGTGTCTTCAACCTTTTTTGTGTACTGTTACACTCCTACTTCTAGCATTATACATTTTTTTATCTAAAACCAGTCTTTTGTCAGTCGTTTTAAAGGGAAAAAAGAAATAAATATACAAAAATACAAAATTGATGGCAGTTTACCTAATGACTTTTTTCTCAGAATTGCGTGATATAAGCTCGCAACTATGAGAAAAAAAAATAGAATTGACTATAGTTCGCAATTCTGACTTTGTAATTCGCAATTGCGAGGTTACATCATACAATTTTGACTTTATAACTCACAATTGTGAGTTTATCTCACAGTTCTCACAGTTTATCTCACAGTTCTGACTTTTTCTCCCAATTCAGAATTTTTTTCTCAGAATTGTGAGATATAAACTTGCAATTGCTAGTTATAAAGTCATAATCGTGAGATATAGTCACAGTTCTGACTTTTTCTCTCGTAAATGTGAGTTTATATCTCGTAATTCTTACTTTTTCTCGTAATTCTGACTTTTTCTCGTAATTCTGACTTTTTTCTCAAAATTCTGATATAAACACAATTGCGAGTTATAAAGACAGAATTGCATGATATAAACTTGCAATTGCTAGTTATAAAGTCATAACTGCATGATATATTTACAATTTACTTTTTTTCTTGCAGTTGTGAGTTTGTCTCGCAATTCTGATTTTTTCTCGTAATTCTGACTATTTTCTCAGAATTGTGAGATATAAACTCACAATTGCGAGTTATAGTCAGAACTGCATGTATAAACTTGCAATTGCTAAAGTCAGAATTGCGAGATATAGTCACAATTCTGACGTTTATCTCGCAATTCCAAGTTTATATCTTGCAATTCTGACTTTTTCTTGTAATTCTGACTTGTGAGATATAAACTCGCAGTTGCTAATTATAAAGTCAGAATTACGAGATTTTCTCACAATTGTGAGTTTGTTTACCTAAGAGCAATCTTACAAATGATTTCTAAATACTATTAGTTGAATGATTTACACAGAAATGTTGTAAATTGTCTGCAGTTTACATACGAATGGTCTTATGACTGCTTCATACTAGTAGTTCTGCTAACTATTTACACAAGTTTTAAGTTACCAAAAATTTACGAATGTTTTTACTAACAATTTGCACCAACGTTAAGTTATCTGAAAGTTACGTAAGAATTGTCTTTACACAAAAAGTTGCTAGTTGTCTGGAATTTATTAGAGAATGGTTCTACGAGCAATTTACACAGAAACTGCACCAGTGTTTTATGAATGAGGTCTAAAGATTGAATGACTTTTGGTATGGCATCTGAGAGAAACATATACCGTTTTTGGATAAATGTTTTCCGTTTTCTTTATTTGTACTGTTCACGAAACTGCCTCCTTTTCTGGAAGCTTTGAAACATTACTGAGGCACCTTTGTGTTCTCGTTTTCTAGCAGAGAACGAATTTGGCTTCAAAAATCCAAAGCTATTATAGGAACATTTATGTACATATTAATGCTAAAATGAAAAGACCTGAAATATTATGTGAGTATATATGTATGTGTGTATGTATATGTGTTCGCATGTACGTACGAGTGCGCACATACAAACGCACACGTACGCACACATGACTTCTCTTCATCGGTAAGGTTCTTAGTTTTCATTTTCCTAATGAATGTATTTATGATTGAGCAAAATAAGAGATTTATATAATGGCAAACTGATGATGACAGGCATTCCATTGCCTTTTTTGTTTGGTGGTAATTAAAAAAAAAGCACAGACGATGATGATGCAGAAAGAAAGACAAACATCTCATTCTATCCTTATTTTTGTGTGTATTTTTTTCCCGCTCGTTTTCTCATAGAGCTTTGCTCATTTGAACGTTTTGGGGCCCGTAAGAGTTACTCTGGCTTTGTTTAGACAGGCAAAAAATGAGATGCTTTGGCTCATCCGATTTGTTTTTTGTAGCGTGGAATGCCACAAGAAATCTAATTTTTACAAATGACAGCGTGGACAGCCAATTCTAAAGATCAGATTTTAAAAAAGGAAAATTAATTTGTGTACAACAAAGCCTTTGTTTCTGTATGTGAAGCAGTGTCACGTTGCCATCTATTGTGATCTTACAGCTGAACGATGAAGCTCTGGTTTCATTGGTTCCTGTCAGGAGTCCCTTCAGGTGTCAGAACTACTGGAATGTTGATGGACATAAGCTGTTGAAGTGAGGGGGCGGGGCAGGGCGAGGGGCGGGGCAGTGGGAGGGGAGAATGGGTGGGGCTGGTTATTTGTGATAGTTTGTCTTGGTTGTATCTTTATCTATATGTGATATTGTTTGTAGAGCTATACAACTTGGCACTTTTATATAGAGAGAGAAGTAACCTATGTGTTTCTTTCTTGTTTTGGTTTTGTTTGTTTTCTAACTGATCTTTTTAGTAGAAAGAGTTGCCCTTCTTCTTTTTTCTTTTTTTTTTAGTTTTTCCTAAACCCTTGTGGGACCCTGTGCAGCAGTAATCTGATGTATCTCATGAAAATACTTTCAAGTCATATTTCACCCTTAAATTACATATATATATATATATATATATATGCACACATTTTTTTTTTACATTGTAACATTATTTTTATGACAATTAAGCACATTTTCTCTGGTACTTTTTTTTTTGTTTTACATTTCTGTTATATCTCTTTTTTTTGTAATTAAAAGTAGATTGGAAGCCCGTTTCTGCACTGTATAAAAGAATGTTATTCCAACTTCATATCTTGCAATTCTGATTTTTTTCTCTGAATTCCGTAATATAAACTCGCAGTTGTGAGTTATAAAGTCAAAATTGTGAAATATAAACTTGCAATTCTGCCTTTTTTCTCATAACTTTGTGATACAAACTCATAATTCTGACTTTCTCAGAATTGTGAGATATAAACTCGCAATTGCAAGTTATAAAGTCAGAATTGCAAAATATATATTCACAATTCAGACTTTTTTCAATTCAGAAGTTCAATATCTTCACATATTTCTTATAAACTCACAATTGTGAGTTATAAAGTCAGAATTGCAAGATATCGTCACAATTCAGACTTTCGTCTTGTAATTGTGAGTTTGTATCTTGTAATTCTGCCTTTTTCTCATAATTCTGACTTTTTTTCTTAGAATTGTGAGATATAAACTCACAATTGCGAGTTATAAAGTCAGAACTATATGATATAAACTTGCAAAAAGTGAAATTGCATGTTGTAAAGTTAGAATTGCAAGATATAAACTCGTAATTCTGAAAAAAGTCAGAATTGTAAGTTTATATCTCACAATTTTAACTACATTTCTCAGAATTGCATGTTAATGTCTCGCAATTCTGATTTTATAACTTGCAATTGTTAGTTTATATTACGCAATTCTGAATTGCAAGATGTAAACTCACAAGTCATCATTGCCTTTTTTAAACATTTTTATTCAGTGGCAGAAAAAGGCTTCCATAGAATACAGTACACCAAAATAGAAGTAAAAATATTTTTCAAATATTATATTGTTTTCATTACAGTAATAGGAATTTTTAGGGGTGTTTTGTATTATGGTAATGATAATTGTGATGAAAAATATGCTTAACTGTCATGAAAGTTGCAATCATGATGCAAAAATGTATAATGGTTGTATTTTCTTGCAAAAAAAAGAAAAAAACTTGTTTTCTTTTGATGTTGGACTGAAATATGACATAGATGGTGTTTTCAGAATTCACCAAATGATACATTTATTTCAGAATTTTTAATTTTATCCACAACATTCAGTTCTGTAATAAATATTTAGGCATGTGTTCACTGTATCATTTACCGTATTCTGACCACAAAGCTATAAAGTCGCAGTTTAGCCTTCAGGTTCAAGCACGTAAATGTGTAGATAGAACCGAGATGTAAGTTTAAACTTGCAAACAAGCAATTGCTCTCGAGGATTTAAGGCAAATTACAGAGATCTGAACCTTCGCTCCTGTTTATTCTTTACCACGTTTCTGTTTTGTGGAAGTGAAACAATTGATTGGTAGTCTTGTCTTTCAGTCACGGCCAATCAAAAAGCATCAGAAAGACGGTAAACAAGAATTATTAATGGATCGCTGGAGACAGCGTTGCTCTGGAGGACCCGACCACCTTTACAAAAATAAACTCAACAGCATTTCAGGCAAGATGTCATCCATATTTAATGAGCAATGTGAAATCTGTGCATAGCCCACTTTCAAGTTGAAATGCAATTTCCACACACAAAACAACATTTCCTCCTCATTGCCTCTGAACACACTGTGCTTGAGTTCATGGATGAAAGCCAATTAACACCACTGACTGGATTTGATTCGGGCAGACCTGCACATCTTTATTTGGGTCTTACAGGGTGGAGTCTTTATTTTTTTATTTTTTTTTTTGTGCATTCTCTAAGTATTGTTGTAAATACTTGAGTGTCACTCGCCAAAACTTACAAAAAAAAAAGCTGAATAAAAAAAAAACAAAAAAGGTTTGGAGAAAATAAGAATTAGAGATGTAATATATTGTCTATGACCTTAATAATTTATTGTTGAGCAGAAAAACTGAACTTAGCGGAAGACGCAGCTCACAAATGTTTGCGCTGCGCTGATCTCTCAAAGAGCGTTTCAAAGTTCAAGACTTCATGGAGTGTCCGTTTGTTCTTTATTTTTTTATTCTTTTGGTTCTTCTGAGAGCACACCGATGTCCGTTGTTCAAAAGGATGCTAAGCGAGTTTATTCGTTCCAAGAAATTGAAGCCCAACAAGCTTCTAGAAATGTGTCCCCGTTTCCCCTCTCCACCCTCTCATTCTTTCTTTCTACATGAAATATCAACCCTTCTGGAGTTTGTATACTACTGGTGTTTAATGTTCATGTAAAAAATAATAATGTCAACATGGGTCATGATACTGCAGATTTATATATATTAAAAAAAAGGGGTAGATGAAAAGTTGACTCAGAATTCCTGTAGCACAGCAGATTTTTTCCAGTTTCTTGTATTATTTTGTTTCTTTGCAGCACAATAAATACTTTTTAAACAAATGAGAGTCTTGTCTTGTTTTTGTGAAGATATACAGTTGTTTTATGTTCTGTGCAACAACTATCTGGTTAGTATTAACTAACTAACCAGATAACTAATTAGGGGGTTAAACATTGTGTTTTAGGTGACTGGGCACTGCATTTGTTTGAAAAAAAAATGTTAATCAAATTGCAAAATTTATGGTTTATATAAAAAGAAAAGGTATATTTCACCCAAAAATGAAAATCCTGTCATTTACTATGAAAGTCAGTTCTGCTGAAAAAAAACAGCTAAAGCCAGCCTTAGCTGGTTGGCTGGTTTTAGCTAGTCAGGCTGGGAGACCCGCTGGTACAACCAGCTAAAACCTGCTTGACTAGCCTAGCCAAATTGGGAGTCCGGCTTAAACCAGCTAAGTCCAGCCAACCAGCTTAGGCTGGTTTAGCTGTTACTGTAAACTGTTGGTTATCAACATTCTTCAAAATATCTTACTTTGCGTTCAACAGAAGAAAGAAACTCTTTTGAAACAACTTGAGGATGAGTAAATGATGACAATTTTATTTTTGGGTGAAATATCTCTTTAAATCAATTGGATTTATTTAAAGTGATGAAAATTTATACTTATACTTCATATATTTTATGAACCGGTCACAAGCGGTTGAACTTGCTACAGTGTGAAATATAGACTGAATAATAACTTTAAATAAATTTCAGTTGGTTCATCATAAAACTGTCATATGGCTTCAGACTTGGAAAAGAACACACATGTATTAAAGCTTCAGTCAGGGTGAGAAAAAAACAGCGAACGGTGAGCAATATGCATTTAAAGTGACAAATATGTCAAAGTCATTTACATGTGCCAAACTTCCTGCTGCCAGCAGGTGGCGTTATGACTGTAACTGAATATTGGCATGTAGATGTCTTCAAGCCAGGACAGCAAGGGTAAAATCTTTGCGTGGCAGGGGCAGCTGCCACAAAAGCCTGCCACTTGACCCGTCACCGCCAAAGGCAGCTGCCACTCGACCTGCCACCGCTATATGTGCCTGCCATTCGACCTGCCACTCGACCTACCACCGCCACAGGCAGCTGCCACTCCACCCGCCACCGCTATACGCGCCTGCCACTCCACCCGCCACCGCCAGATATGCATCAATTGGAGTGTATACAGTGGAGATGTTGAGGCAGGCGCGACACTTCGGTGCTGCGCGTGCCATTGTGGATTTAAAGGGAGGAATAAAACATAAGTTAAGGTAGCAAATATGTATATAAATGTAAACTTGCACTGTTTGTTTGTTTATATGCATCAATTGGAGTGTATACAGTCAGAGATGTTGAGGCAGGCGCGATGCTTCGGTGCTGCGTGCGCCTTATGGATTTAAAAACCTAAAGTAACGTAACAAATAGGTAAATAAGTATAGAATTGCACGGTCTGTTTACTTAAGTGCATTAACCGAAGTGTAAGAGGCAGCTGCCACAAAACCTGCCATAAAGTACCTTGTTTTATTCCTTGCTGCCTTAACTTATGCTTTATTCCTCCCTTTAAATCTATAATGGCGCGCGCAGCACCGAAGCGTAGCGCCTGCCACAACTTAGCGTTGCGCCTGCCTCAAAAACTCTCACTGTTTACACTCCGACTGACGCATATCAACAAACAGAAAGTGCAATTCTCCTCTTATTTACATATTTGCTGCCTTACTTTATGGTTTATTCCTCCGTTTAAATCAATAATGGCGCGCGCAGCACCGAAGCGTCGCGCCTGCCACAACTTAGCGTCGTGCCTGCCTCAACAGCTCTCACTGTTTACACTCCGATTGATGCATATAAACAAACATACAGTGCAATTCTACGTTTATTTATGTATTTGCCACCTTAAATTATGCTTTATTTCTCCCTTAAAATCCATAATGGCGCGCGCAGCACCTAAGCATCGCGCCTGCCACAACCAAGCGTCGCGAATAGAGCGTTTTCTCTATTCTTCTGTTGAAATCCATGCACGTACGCAGCACCGTACACTCACTGTTCACACTCCGGTTGATGCACGTAAGCAAACAGACCTTGCAATTCTACACTTATTTGCCACATTATCTCATGTTTAATCCATAATAGAACACACAGCGCATAAGCGTCGCGCCACCTGTTTGCTATAGCGGTGACGGGTCGCGAGGCAAGCGTATTCAGTGGTGGCAGTTCGAGTGGCAGGCACAAATAGCGCTGACGGGTCCAGTGGCAGGCGTACATGGCGGTGGCAGGTGGAGTGGCAGGCGCACATAGCAGTGGCAGGTCTTTGTGGCAGCTGCCCCTGCCACGCAAATATTTTACTCTCTCTTCAGCCAGGACTTTAATCAAACATATGAAGTTTGTTGCAGATTGAACATGGTATGTTTGAGTTAGTGTAAAACAAGTAATTTCCTGCTGCCAGCAGGTGGCGCTATGATTATAACAGAATATTGGCCTTTAGATGTGTTCAGGCCAGGACTCTTATCAAACATGTGAAGTTTGAGGCAGATTGGATATTGTATGCCTGAATTATAACAACTTCCTGTTTCATGGCGAAGCATTGATGTTTGTCAGGCCGCCACGGACACACCCTTCAACGAAAACTAAAGATCTTCACCATTTAACTTCACAAAGGACTTTAGATTACACTGACCAAATTTGGTATTTAAATCTCTTGATATAGATCACTAAGAGGTGTTTAAATACAACACCTGAAAATGGCAAAAATGACACAAAACTTGCCGAGAAAATTCAAAACAGACTTCCTGTTGGGTTTTGGCCTTTATACTGGGAGACTTTTTTTGTAGTTTTGTACGTGTCCACCGAATTTCATAGATGTATGTGAAACATAGCTCGAGGGGCACTTCGTTGAACTTTTATAGTTGGCGCTATGGAGCCTTTTTGACACACCCTCTTTCGAAACCCAGACATAAATTTTCGCCACTTCTGGCATGTGTGCAAAGTATGTTTAGTTTTCCTTCGTGTTTAGGCCCTCAAAAATGCAATTAATGTTGGAGAAGAAGAAACTGGGCAATTTCAATAGGTGCTCAGGCCCTAAATATGAACTGCTTTTATCTGCCCTATTTTTCCGGTAAGAGTGGGCGCGGCCATTTGTAAATTTTATAAGTCTGGCTTCCGGTCTCATCCACGTCCAGCTACTATTAGCTGTACAAAACAGCTTGTTTCGATGCTTAATATTGCAAATTGGTGTGTCTTACCATGTTATTTTAATGTATTATCTTAATTATGAAACACTGTATGTAGTGCAAACAGTTTTACCGTTTATTGCACGTTGTTATTCTCATTATATTCCTATGGCTAATGAACCAGAACGATCACCAGAACGACTTACTTCCGCGTTCAAAAATAAGGTGGAAAATATTTTATGCTACTTTTATGAAACAAATTCAACTTTGTTTTCCACGGAAACAAGAGTTTAAAACGACAAAGGGTGAGTAAACAATGACAGAATTTTGAAGTGTTCCTTTAACACGTTCAATAAAACACTGAATGATGTTCGTGTACAGTGAACCAGGCAAATGTGTTTAGCAATAAACATGACATCTGTACACACTGAATATAGACAATATATCTGCTCTCTGTGATAAGAAAGCTTTGCTGCTTGAGTTGGCGTAATTGACCGTAAGAATCATTATAAACACATATGTCCTCACATTTTCACACGCTGCATTAAACCATGTAATTCCTGTTGGAAATCAGTAACATGTATTTTTTGTTTCTCTAAAGCATCATATCACTCTGCTTTAATCGCTGCTATGTCACTAGCTGTGGTCGCTGATCTTTAGAAGAGCTTTTGCCATCAGTAATAGATCACCAAACACGTACAGAGAAGATGCTAGCGCTCTATAATGCATGCAGTTATGCAATCAGACCACAGAGGGGCGACAGAGAGATGTAAAACAATTTCAGCCCCACTACGCCGTAAAAGATGCTGATACTGGTTTGTCAACTGCAGTTTTGCTCTGAACTGTCACATGAATGACACTAAAGGAAAAATGTAAAACAAAAATGTAGTGGTAAACAAAATGGAGTATGAAGATGATGGGATGTGACGGCAGTGACAGGATATGAAGTCAGCACTCCAAGTTAGTGGCTCTCCTGTTTTCCACATTATATCACATGATTGTCCACAAGCAGGGAATGATCAGGGATGATGACTTACAAGTATTTAACTTGTGTAGTGCCCTTTAAAACGACAGTTCACCCTAAATTTAATTCAAATTCTGTCATTAAATGTACTCACCCTCATGTCATCCCAAACCCATATGCTGTTATTGATACTGTGGATCACACAATAATTAATCTTCAAAAATTGTATTATGCAGGGTTTTTTTTGTTTGTTTTTTTTGCTATTGGCCAACACTTTGAACTGCCTTTGAGGGTGAATAAATGATGATGGAATTTTGGAATAATGTATTACTGTTATGAATATTATTATTTATTACTATAATTAAAGTTTATTTTTTTTCATATTTGATAATTATCATGTGACACTTTTATTATCATTATTATTCATAATAATAACCATAATTATTAATAATAATAATAATTGATGTTGTTGTTGTTAAATGTTTATTATTATTAATATTTGATAATTATCAATAAACCACTGCAAAATACCTGTAGATTTGTATGCAGCTTTTTTATATTAATTTAGATATTTTATTAGTAATGACTCTGTCATTTAATGTACTGACCCTCATGTCATCTCAAACACAAATGCAAATGTTATTTTTACTGTGGATCACCAAATAATTATTATTTTTTTTAATTTATGACGCAGTTTTTTGCTATTAAACTGCCATTGAGGGTGAAAAAATTATGATGGAATTTTGGAATAATGTAATATTATTGTTGTTGTTGTTGTTGTTGTTAAGTTTTATTATTTTTAATGTTTGATAATTATCACTTGACACTTTTATTATTAATATTATTATTGTTGATAACAATAACAATAATAATAATTCTTTTTTTTTCATATTTAATAATTATCAATAAACTACTGTAAAATACCTGTAGATTTTTATGCAGATTTTTGATATTCATTTAGATATTTTATTAGTAATACCTGATCATCATGTAATCCCAAACGTATATGCTGTTAATTTTGCTGTGGATCACAAAATAATTATATTTTCAAAAATATATTAATATTATATTACTATGCACTTTTTGCTATTTGCAACACTTTAAACTGCCCTTGAGCGTGAATAAATAATTGTGATGGAATTCTGTAATAACGTATTATTATTATTATTATTATTATTATTATTAATTCTTGTTGTTATTATAGTAATAATAATAATAATCTTTTTATATTTGCTAATTAACAATGAACTACTGCAAAATACCTGTAGATTTTGCTATTAATTCAAAAAAATGTATTACTGTACATACTGTGTGCAACAATTACAATAAACTTATTGTAAAATGCTGACAACGTTTGCCATTAACAGTGTTTATTAAATACTTGCTGAAAGGTCCTGAGAATGATCTGTACTGTTTTGGAGGCAACACCGACACATGATGTTAATATGTATAATTTATGCATGCTATATGGAAGGCATGATTAATTTCAGAGGATGTCAGATGACATTTACCATCGCACTGATCCATAGACATCTGTACGGTTTTTACAATCAAGGTGCGTGTTGATAAAGGAAGCGACGCTTGACTCCATAAATGCAGAACAGTTCTGCCTGCGTTCACTAATGTTGATGTTCAGGTTGTTAGACTTTATTTCATGCTCCACTTCTCGCTATTACATGACGCTGATGTATGAATACAAGACCCAAACAGCCAGGCTTCTTTTATACAGAATGAAAACACAGTACATGCATGAAGAATAAGAAAAAAATACCAAAAAAAAAAAAAAAAGTAGAATGTAAGACGACATCCTCTGACAGCATATTTGCTGTTTAGTATGTCACCCCTTAATCCTTTTTTTACCATGTGGTGGCCTACAATAACCCTCTTTGTTTGCCCCCATGTGTGTATGGGCATTTGCGTAGCGGGGTGAAGAGTTTTGTGATATGGAGTGTATGTCAACTCTGACCTTTTGTCCATTTTTCATTTTCATAATTGACCAGGCATGGCAGAAATGTCCATCAGCTAATCCTCTTACTGTGACTCTAATGCCAGCTCTGTCAGAGCAGCACCATGTTAATGGAACAAGCTGCTACGGACCAGCAAGGTGGAGAACGGCCAAGTCCTGACGGTTCCCCGCTGGCAAACAGCATGCGGCAAGTGCCGTTCCCTCTATTAAGCCCCATTAAATTAGTATTAGTCTTAATATTAATTGTACTCTTTAATTATTGATCATTATAATGACTGGATATTATGGATTTCTTTTTGATTATTACAGTGCTTGAGGGAACGCTTTGGGGCTGAGGTGCACATGGCAGCAATTCATTATTAGAATGAATGTATAGCATTAGCTAGATGCGCACGCTAATACTGTCTAGACCAGTTCTCAGCTGGTGAATCATGACCCAAAACGCATCACAGTAATCTGATAAGGAAGCGACAGACATGCATGTTCAAAGTTTGCAATGTTCATTGCAAATGCTAAAATATGACTAGATGTAATTGTGCATACTATAGAAAAAAAGAAGCTTTTAAAAAGGGAGGAGAAAATGGTTTCTATTTTGTCTGGAATATTCTTTCAGTCATTTTGACAAGGTCACTAATTCGTACGGTGTATGCATATTACAAGGTTTCAAATTCATAGGAATTTGTACGAAGGACCACACCTAACCCCAACGCTAAACTTAACTGTGACAGAAATCATATAAAATAATACAAGTGAGGTCGTACGAATTCGTATGAATTAACCACTTTGTAAAATATGTACGAATTGGCCGTGAGATGGCGTTGTCATTTCTGAATTGGAATTTGAGGACGTTTCCTAGTTCAGTTGTCAAAATATTTTTTGAAATCTCACTTGTTACCATGTATGAATAAAAAATAGTTTTCACAATATTTTTTCACAATATGAAAAATAATAAATAGTAACCATGACAGATAGCAAAAAGATTCAAACAGTATAGAGGGTTTTGCGCGGCCATATTGGGTAGTGCACGGTTAATGTACTACCAAATACGTTGTTCTGCTAATTTATGCTGTCTAAACCACGGAAAAAAAATGTGCGGAGGCTAATTCATATAGAGAAGGACTTAGTAAGCAGCAAAGGGTGCAATATTTTGACAAACTAAAGTTAATAGATGGTAAAGATACATACGAGCAGTATTAATTAAGATATTAGCCTAATATTTCACCTACCTGACCGGAAATGATAAGAACAAACAGGAATGTTGTCAAGATTCTTGCCCTGGAAATCCTGGTTCAGTTTGGCCAACCACAAACGCCTTTTGTTTCTCAGACAGTTTTTTGCACTCTTTTCCTTGATTTTTTATAACTTTTGGCCAGTGTTGGGAAGGTTACTTTGGAAATGTAACAGGTTACAGATTACAAGTTACTTGATTTAAAATGTAGTAGTGTAACTTTTCAATTACTTTATTAAAGTAATGTAACTTATTACTTTTAATTACTTTTTGATTACTTTTCTAAATTTCTAATATTTTCAACTGTTCATCATTTTGAAACATTTAAACTAGGCAGAGTTAACCTTACAGTAGCACTTAACACTGATTACTGTCAGACTCTCAAAATCCTTTATCACTTGAATTAAGATTATAATAAGTAAGGGATAATATACATCTTTATTTTGCGATACAAACTGGCTGAATGTACATTATCTCACTTATTACACAGCTGCTTGATGGATTATTTAGATGTTTCGTGTCAAAATTATTAGACACGAAACACTGATCTGAGTTGAAATATTTGAACATGAAGAAATCAGTTGCTAGCAAACAGCAAGTTCAAACTAGACATTTTAGGGTACAGTGCAGTCATACCAGTTTTCTTACACAACATTTTACCACATAGATAATTAAGTAGTAGTACTAGTTTGTTAGTTATCTTATCATCAATTACAGCGTACAAAAAAAAAAAAAATGGCAGCAGCTGCGTTTGTATGAAACAATAGAGCAAGTCCACGATACCAGGATGACAGAATTAAGAAATTGTCCACATAATATTGAATTAAGCTTTAATATTTTATTAGCTAACCAAACACAAAGCTTCCGCCAAGAAAAATTATCAAGCATATAGCACTGACTTAAGTTGCCCCAAATGAGCCTGAGCTGTGTAATAATTTAATTTAAAGCACAGCCACCACAAATTCAGACTTTTTTTTTTTTTACCTTTTTTTGGGGCTTTTTATGCCTTTTATTGTGATAGGACAGTAGAGAGATGACAGGAAAGAGCTGGGAGGAGAGAGGGGAGCGGGATCGGCAAAGGACCTCGAGATAGGAATCGAACTCGGGTCACCGCACTATATGTCATAACAAGATCATAACATAAATATCATAACAAGAAACAGTTTAATAGCTATGATACTGGGTTTGAAATCAAATGTTTGCATAGTTATGACAGAAAACACTAGCATCTAACAATACCTTGGAAAAAACAATCTTAAAAAATAAAGTTTATGCATAAACCCAAATAGGAAATAAAACAGTTATCGAATAAGCATGTGTCCTATTCTGTGTCCTAAACTCCTGAAACATTTGTGTCTCATTTTAGAGCAGTCAATGCAATTTATGAAAGAAGTCAATTAAATCTGTAAGTGGGGGTGGGTGTGTGAAAAAAATTCAGATGTAATCCCCTTTGTAATCACTGGCATTTTTCAAAAGTAACTGTAATTTAATTACACATTTTTTCTCAGTAACTGTGACTAATTAGAATTACATTTATTTTGTAATTAAATTACGTAATTCCGTTACATGTAATTAGTTACTCCCCAACACTGCTTTTGGCAGTCTATATAGTACTCCAAATCTGTAATATGTGCCTACCTTAAAAGTGATAACGGTGTATCTTTTGGTAATTGATGATAATCGCAATCTGCTCTAGTCCAAGTTCACTACTTCATGGGTCAAGTAGCAGGGGCGTGCAACAAAGTAATCAGTGTAGCTTGCAGCCCCCTCTACTGGCAAGAATAATCATTACACGATCGCTCTGGTAACCAGCCAGTAGGCTATGTTGGTCTGGCTTTTTTGCAATGTATTTTAAAGGGTTAGTTTACCCAAAAATGAAAATTAGCTCATGATTTACTCACCCTCAAGGCATCCTAGGTGTATATGACTTTCTTCTTTCAGTCGAATTCAGTCGGAGTTATATTAAAAATGGTCCTGGCTCTTTCAAGCTTTATAATGGCAGTGTGCGGGTGTTTCTGTTCAACAGTCCAAAAGCAGTCCAATAAAGTGCATCCATCCATAAAAAAAGTACTCAACACAGCTCCAGGGGGTGAATAAAGGCCTCCTGTAGCGGATCGATGCATTTTTGTAAAAAAAAAAAAATGTTTTCAAAATGTAATAATCACTTTTTTCTAGCTTGCGCTAATTGTCGTACATGGAAGCCGCTCCGGGCTAATGATGTAGGACATATGTGTTGCGCATGCGCTGCTCAGAAGTGTCGAACACGGAAGCACAACAAAACACCGGTCACGAAATGAAGTACAAAATGAGGATTTATAAAGAAAAATGTCAGAGGATTTCAATATAAGCCAAGAGGAGACTGGTTTTCCTTTGCTAAAGAAAGTAAACTTTGCTTCCTTTGCCCCCCAATACAGTAAAACTGCACGTTTTAGAGTTGCCTTTTATTGTGGCCAGCCTAAGGCAGACCTGTGCAATAATCATGCTGTCTAATCAGCATCTTGATATGCCACACCTGTGAGGTAGATGGATTATCTCGGCAAAGGAGAAGTGCTCACTAACACAGATTTAGACAGATTTGTAAATAATATATGAGAGAAATAGGCCTTTTGTGTACACAGAAAAAGTCTTAGGTCTTTGAGTTCAGCTAATGAAAAATGGGGGCAAAAACAAAAAGTGCTGCCTTTATAATTTTGGTCATTGTATATTACAGTAGTGAATGAGATGGAGTAAATTTAATGATTTGAAGTATGTCATGTGCATGTCCTATAGCTTTTTACTGCAGACTGATACTCAGAATGAAAAACATGCTTCTCCACAGCATTCAAATCATCAGCTGACTTTCTTGCCTGGTGCCTCAAACCCCAAATTCTCATCAGCTGACCAGTCCTTGAAGCCTGAGACGCACACTCACTCACACATTGCTGTATTCAGACCATTCACATGATTACAGGCAGGAAGGCAGCATGACTGCTGAGCTGCTGTTTGTCTCTACACCAGTTCATAATACATCAATCCTTAGTGTTTAGTAAGGATTATAGTCAACATGAAATCAAAATGGACAATATTTACTTTATTAGTAAGATTTCCTTGCCTTTTTCCTTTCCTTTGTGTATTCATCTGTGCACCTTATTCCAAAGAAAAACATGTCTTTTTAATCTCCCAGCAAATGTAATTATCTTGCTCCATCTTTGAAAATTTTTTCTGTTGACGTCACTTTGGCCAGACAGCGATATTTAGACCTTCAGCCTCCATGTGCTGATCACCACCTCATTCCCAGCAAATACTATAAGCTCAAAAAAATGACCTTGGATTCCTTGAACAAACCTTTTATAGTTTCAGAATCAAATTCAGGTCTCACACCACAAACTACAATAGAAAAACAGGCCTACAGTATATACACAAGTACAAATTGAGGTCAACTATATGAACAATATCCATTTTTTGCTTCAGTATTGTGATAGGATAAAAGAGGGTAGTGTACCTTTGATCATAAGCCAAAAACAATCAACATTTTAGCACACAAATATGTTTACACGCTATTAAAAACAAGCAAAGGTGTCCAGACTTCCAGTATGACATTTGCGGTTGTTTAACGAGGACACTGCAGCATATAAAAAGAGTTTGACATATCTAGGGGATAGTATGAGGCACAGATACATCATTTAAAGGGGCGTTAACTTCAGAGTTGAAGGTAAGATGAAAGCAGCAGAGAAATAATTTATCCGTGCAAACAGGAAGGTTGGCTGTGGAGGGGTTTTCCTCTGGGGTAAGCAAGGTTATCTGGGGTGGCTGGAATTCTCTTTGAAACGAGGCGACGTGTTTCCGTATGCCTGTGGGGAGCTGCTGCTACCAGAGCAGAGTACGTCCCCGGAGCCATTTTGTTCCCTTCTCAATGGCTTGGCGGCGAGCCCTTTGGACTCCTAGCTGGCGAGGTTTATATGCCATGCAGAAATGTGGATCCACTTCAGATTTTCTGAATACATCGGTAAATAGCTTGTGTGAGTTTTCAATCCTGTTTTAGAGCTGTTTCCCAGATTATTGTCACTCGAAAAACATTTCCACACTAATAATTTGGGTTTGAACAACCAACAAGTCTATTTAAAGTGCTCCTATTATGCCTTTTCAAATATGACCTTTCATGCAGTGTGTCATGTAGCTGTATGTGAACATAAAATATCTGCAAAGTTGTGAAGCCGACAGTGCATGATAAATAAAGTTATTGTCTATCAAAAAAAGAGTCGACTCACAATCTCCTGAACAAGTCATTTAGAATCTTATTCTGTTATGGTTATACATCACAAAGTAACACATTTGCGTAATGTCCATCCATGTTCTGCGCTATGAAACCCATTCATTTCAATTGCTTGCGCCATGCCGGGACGGCTTGCTTCTATGTCGACCAAAATGCACGTGCAGCGGAGTGCACCACTGGCACGCAAGGCATGCACACGCTCGAAGTTCAAATTAGTGGCCAGCGCAGTGCTTTCCGTGTTCAGTGTGAAAGCCACTTAATGCATTATACAATGTTGAAGTTTACAATATAGAGGTGTGCCTGGTTCACTTACATAAGCAAATTGCCAGCACTTTCCACGGTAGTCCATGCTAATTTGTCGATCAGCCACTTCAACCATTTTATCGTCAAACTCTGGCTTGAATTGCTATAGTAAAATCGATACCATCTTTTCTATGTATTGACAAGTCTCCAGGGCTGTCATTCAGTTATGGCAATGGGCGTTTCGTTTTCCGACACGCGCTGTACGCGGTAAACCAATCATAAAGGACTGTGCCATCTGACCAATCACAGCAGTGAGGGCTCACGGAAAGGAGAGGTTTAGAGAGACTGAGTCTTTTACGAATCATTTAGAATTGAGGTTAATTTAAATCTATTTTTGGAGAAAACTAAAGTGTTTTTTGACCTTGCATACATGTAAATTCACTTTGCATATAACTGTACCTTAGCAGTGTGATCCTACAATGATAAAAATCAATTCACTCCTTTTTTTAATCCCCAAAAAACCTAAACAGTCTCAATTACCAAGCTAGAGACGAAGTGGGAGAGAGAGAAGGGGGCAGGATCAGGAAAGGTCCTCGAACTGGGATTCGAACTCGGGACGCTCGTAGCGGAATGGCGCTGTATGTCGGCGTGCTGCCTACAAGGCTATCAGCGCTGACAAAATTGTGTTGTCTTACACAACCATAAGGGAATTTAAAGTATTTTGCAGACGTTTCATGAAGAAGAATCATACCAACTTGTGGAAGATGTTCATCCAATGTCCCCTTTAAATAAATGTATTGTTGAAAGATTTAAGATTTACCTTTAACAAAATTTAAGTTGGATTGAATGTAATTAATACTGCCTTTAGGTTCTTTCTTAGCATTGATGGTTCCATTCAGAACCTTTGACATCTATGAATCTATTTTTTTTTTTTTTTGCATAATGAATTGAATGTATTTCAAGTATTGAGTTTTTGCAAATTTTGGTGGTATTTCTTTTAGATTACTAAAATATTCTTTACACCAAGGCAAAATGGTCCTTTAAAGAACTGTTCTCTAAAAGGTTCTTTGGTGAATCCAAAATGGGTCCTTTATGGCATTACCAAAAAACAAAAAAAAAAAAAAACTTTTGGAAGCTTTACTTTTAAGCATGTTCCCACTTGTAGGAATCCTGGAGGACACCAGGGTAATTCTTACTCACTACTTAGGGAAATCTTTTTCTTAGTCACCAGATAATATTTTGAATACTGTACCATCCCACTCATTGACAACCATGTAAACTTTACCCGTGTATATAGTGCCCTCCACTAATATTAGCACCCTTGGTAAATATGAGCAAAGGTGGCTGTGAAAATAAATCTATATTGTTTATTCTTTTGATCTTTCATTCAGAAAATTCTAACATATCATTGGAGCAAACCAACAGAAAGTGTGGGGGTGCCTCATTATGAAATCAATGTTTTTCTCTAGTTCACATTGGCCACAATTATTGGCATCCAATTACTGCAATGTCCTTTTCCCAAGATAACAGCTCTGAGTTTTCTCCTATAATGCCTGATGAGTTTGGCGAACACCTGACAAGAGATCAGAGAGCATTCCTTCATACAGAATCTCTCCAGATCTTTCAGATTCCCATCTCTATGTTGGTGCTTCTTCTCTTCAGTTAACTCCATTCATTTTCCATAGGGTTCAGGTCAGGGAACAGGGATGGCCATGACAGAAGCTTCATTTTGTGCTGGGTGACACATTTTTACAACAATAGATTTTTTTTTATCTGTTGGTATTTGATAGAATCCATTATGCCATGTATCTAAAAAAGATATCCAGGGTCTCTGGCAGAAAAATAGGCCCACAACAAGCATATTTAACCGTGGGCATGGGGTACTCTTTATCCGTGTCTGCACTAAAGCCACCTGGTGGGTTTGCTGCCAAAAAGCTCTTTTTTTTTTTTTTTACTTTCATCTGACCAAGCCAGTCCCGTGAAGTTCTAGTCATGTCTGAAAATCTGAAAATTCTGGAGTTTCCCTAATGAACAACATGTAGTGATGCAGGGGCTATTAGGGGCTTTCTGACCCCAAGACTAAACTAATCTCTGCAATTCCTCAGCTGTGATCCTTGGAGAGTCTTTGGCCACTCAAACTCTCCTCCTCACTGTGCAAGTTAATTCTCCTTAAAAGAAGTCTTGATTCTAGACGTTCGACTTCAACAGTGAGGTTTGGCTATACTCCAGTTTCATTTACATCTAAAGCCTGATCCAGTTACAGCTGATGTAAACGGCTGTGAAGGTTTTGAGTGACAGCATTAAATCTTGCTTAATCATCCCTGCCTAAGGAGTCATCATTATGATGCCTGAGCCAGCAGAGCGGTAAGGAAAAACACATTATTTCAGTCCAAGTTGGCTATAGTCAGAGTGGTTCTGCCAGTCTACAACAAATGTATAAATATTAACAATTCATATAGCCCAACAACATGGCTGATTCCACATTGTTCTGCCCCTTAAACACATGTATTAATGTATAGCACACATGGAAGAAAAACTTATTGACATGTTCATCACATGTCTGTTCTCTAAGAAAAATATTGACTGAATTTCTAAAAAGCAGAGGAAGTACAGAGCTTCTTCAACATCAAAATACAATACATCAATTGTGACTTCATCTAAACAGTTAGTGCTGGTTAGTTAAAACAGTCACAGTTTTTCTTCAAGGCTTGAACATGGAAAAAGGCTCAAGTCTTTCGACATTATCATCTGGGGAAGCAAGTCATCTGAACTAAACACATGATTCAAAGGAATGAGAGAGCGAGAGAGAGAGATGTTAACAGCGTGAATCCTTCTTTAAGTACCAACTGGTTACTGGAAAACCTTCTGTAGAAAAACCCTGCTGGGAAAAAAATATAAATGGAATAAATGTTCTGTTATTAACGGCAATACAAAATAAATTACATTCTCCTGCTGCAGGACATAATTCTCATGGGCATCTTTAATAATGTTACATCTGAAAAATTCTGTGGCAGTGTTACCTGGAGCTGTGCTCCCATATACCTTACAGTGAAGACCGTAACCTCACCAAATTCGAAAATAATTTTTAAGCAGCACACAAGATCTTTCTCCCTGTACATGTCATTAAATTATCCAACCGCTTAAAGGTTAATTACCATGTTGTATATAACTGAACATTTCAACTGTATATTAACTGTAAATTAAAATTACACTACCAGTCAAAAGTTTTTGAACAGCAAGATTTTTAATGTTTTTAAAGAAGTCTCTTGTGCTCACCAAGCCTGCATTTCTTTGATGATCCAAAGTACAGCAAAAACGGTCAAATTTTGAAATATTTTTACCGTTTAAAATAACGGTTTTCTATTTTAAAATATAATTTATTCCTGTGATTTCAAAGCTGAATTTTTACCATCATTACTCCAGTCACATGATCCTTCAGAAATCATTCTAATATTGTGATTTGCTGCTCAAAAAAATATAATTATTATTATTATTATGTTGAAAACAGCTTAGTAGAATTTTTTTCAAGTTTCTTTGATGAATAGAAAGTTCAGAAGAACAGCATTTATCTGAAATAGAAGTCTTTTGTAACATTATAAATGTCTTTATCATTACTTTTGATCAATTTAAAGCATCCTTGCTAAATAAAAGTATTAATTTCTATAATTTCTTTTATAAAAACTAACTAAATAAATAAACAAAGCTTTTGAATGCTATAGTGTATGATGTTACAAAAGCTTTTTATTTCAGATAAATGCTGATCTTTGGATCTTTCTATTCATCAAATGATCCTGAAAAAAGTACTCAACTGTTTTAAATAATAATAATAATAATAATAATAATAAATGTTTCTTGAACAGCAAATCAGCATATTAAAATGATTTCTGAAGTATTATGTGACACTCAAGACTGGAGTAATGAAGCTGAAAATTTGGCTTTGATCACAGGAATAAATTACATTCAAATAGAAAACATGTATTTTAAACAGTAAAAATACTTCACAGTATTACTGTTTTTACTGTACTTGGATCAAGTAAATGCAGGCTTGATGAGCAGAAGAGACTTCTTTAAAAAACATTACTGTTCAAAAACTTTTGACTGGTAGTGTATACCAGAATATCTAGAAGAAAACCAAGGCTTGTTGTCACACTTTTTACTCCTGTGAATATCTGGGTCGCTACTGTACTGACACTAGCCTTACAGCATACTTGGGATCATAAAAGGGCATAATAGGATCCCTTTACACACACATACTGTCTCTCAGAATTATAACGAAACACCACAGCGTTGAGGATCCCACATCTCACCTGGCCTAAATTCTCACCAGCTGACCTTTAAAACTCGAGAGAGTTACTCACCACACACACTCATACTCTTTCTCTCACACAAACACGCACACTCACACACCACTGGAGAATTCAGACCATTCTCATGATTACAAGAAGGCAGCGTGACTTCTGAGCTTTTCCACACCGTCTTTTGGCAAACTTACCCACCGTGCACTGCAGGGGGCACACCAGTAGCATCACTGTCCAGTAAATCTTGCTCACACAGTCCTGTTCTTTTAGCCTGAAGAATAGTTAGCAAAAAACTGACGTTAAAAAGCACTGACATCAGCCGGCGTAGGCTTTAGCTGGTGAAAACAAATTTGTGAGCGTGCAACATCCTCTTGTTTCATCTTTTGTCTGGCGATGCATTTAGTTCAGGCAATTGAACTTCTTTTGCCCAGCAAAAAAGGCAGCATTAACAGTCCACCCTGAGGCTGAATTCTTGTTGTTGAGCTTGTTTGATGTGCTGGGCTTAGTTGTAAATTCACATGTCTTGCCAAAATGACTATCAATAAAGTTTCTTTGTAATTTGTTTTTGAAATGTGCATCAAGGTCTGACACGGAAGAGAAGATATTGTTGAATAAAGTTGTTATTTTTGTTTTCTTTGCACACAAAATGTATTCTCATAGCTTCATAAAATAAAGGTTGAACCACTGATGTCACATGGACTATTTTAACAATGTCCTTACTACTTTTCTGGGCCTTGAACGTGATAGTTGTGTTGCTGTCTATGCACGGTCAGAAAGCTTTTGGATTTCATCAAAAATATCTTAAATTGTGTTCTGAAGATGAACAAAGGTCGTAGAGGTATGGTATGACAAGCGGGTGAGTGATTGATGACAGAATTTTAATTTTGGGGTCCCTATCCCTTTAATTGATGGACAGGTTTGTGTTTTTATCAGCTGTTTGGACTCTCATTCTGACGGGACCCATTTACTGCAGAAGATCTTTTGCTGAGTAAGACGTAATGCTGAATTTCTCCAAATCTGTTCTAGTGATGAAACAATCTCATTTACATTTTAGATGGCTTTAAGGTGGGTATGTTTTCAGCAAAGTTAATTTTTTTTGGGTGAACTATTACTTTAAGTAGTTGTTTGTGTAAAATAAAAAGAGGTTGACTGCCATAGGAAAACACTCTTCATTGGTCAGTCAGTTGCTGTTTTTGCTGAAAAACAGTTTTTATGAACACATAAAAGGAGAAAGCAAGAGAAAGAGAGAAAAAGACAAAAACAGGGATTCACAGAAAAGAAAATTGATATTTCTAAGTAGGATCTACTATGTCACATATCACCCCCTGTGAAGGATTGTGGGTGACCTCTTCACAGCAACCTGCTATGATTTTCAGGACTATCAACTATCAATTCTACTTACTGCCTCAGTCAATACAAGTGTATCAGATTCAGTAAAGGCAACTGGGTATAGCTTTGCCCTAGATTTGAAGACTGTCAGGAAGTAGTCTAACCATAACCATACTTTAGACTACCAGCATACAAGTTCCCTGACTGACACTGAGACTAGAAAGGAAGTGGCTTCTGTTCTCGGAAAAGAATACAGACGCAGTGAGCCAGACTTTATGTTGAATGGTTGCAAAATGTAATTTTCATCTTTCATGCAATATACTGTATATGTGTCACTAGATCATATATCCATAAAATCTTTGAGGTGTGTTTTTCACAGAACTGAAATCAAACTATTTTAGATGAATTGCTTTGGTTGTAAAACTATACCGTTACCAATGATGTGCGTTCCTCCGCAGTGAATTCAATTTTAGGTGTGCTGATTTAATGCTCTTTCCAGCATCCTCAGGAAGGGGAAACTTGTTTTGGCACTCAGATATCACACTTTTCTTAAGTTTTTATAGTTAATTTTGTAGAACAGCGAGGTAAATGGTTTGTCTATGTTTATTTACTTTCTTGAAATTTCAGATTTTAAGATTTGTTTTCCCTTTTCGTGGCTAGTTAATTCAATAGTAATATACTTTTTGTTGAAAATATTGCTATTGCATTAGGGAACTGACCTTAACCTGACATTTTCTAAACTAACATTATTCCAAAAGGATTAAAAAAATGCATTTTTTCTTTAGAAAGTACAACAATTGCATCCTGTGGTCACTGCACAGTGGTCACAAGTTTATGAACCACTTTCTTGTCATTTGTAAATGTAGGGCCTCACACAATAAGAACCCATGAAAAAGCCTGGAAAAAATGTTGCTCAGCCATTCGTCACCATATAAGCTGCTTTCTACCTAAGTCTGTCAAAGTGACTCACCAAGGATTAATTTACAGCAACCCATCATTTTTAATAGGGCAAATTTAAGGAAAAGCTATGTACTGTTTTATACACAATCTACTGATACTGAAAACTGGAATTGAAATAGAAGTTGTCATTTAAGAAAAAACATCAAATATAAAACACTAAAGTCCCCATGAAGTTTTTTGGCTTTTAGTATGAATATTGTAGCCTTAAGGTTATCTGTAAGCTAGTGTGCTTCAAAACGATGACAAAATTCACATTTAGAAGATATAAGCATTCAAAACGTACAGTCTCTTACTTACGCCAATATGGATCAACGATTTTGATGACATCACCCTGCACTTCAGCTTCTCATCAAACTTACTGTCCAATCAAATGCTCTCTAGAATCCAAAAAGTCCCAGCCCTGCACTATAAATAGACGCTGAAGCTGCGGCTTCACAGAAGTTGTATTTACTGTACGGTAAATTACATGTAGTTCACTATATAGGGAATAGCCAACGATTCAGACAGTTTAAATATGCATTGCGTTGGGGCCAATGAAGTCTGTTTTTGCATTGTGTCACACAAACCACCGCATCGATAAAAGAGTGGATCATATGCACGACTCAGAGAAGACCTCAAAAAGTATCGGACACATTTGAATTCTACACAGAATGCTATTTTATATATAAATAATGCGACACCAATGAGATTGTCGGCTGTCATATGATGTCAAGTGTGGCTTTACCCAGCTTAACCAGGGTTGCCAGGTTTTAATAACAAAACCAATTGCTACTCAAAACTAGCCCAAAACTAGCTCAATCATGTTTCAAGGGAGGTCCCTTGTTAAAAATTGCATTCTGGTGGATAAAATACACATTTTTTTGGTCTGTGTTCCCCTGGTAAATTCGCATTTCAGCGGCTAAATATGACGTTATGGTCACTTCAGCTCGCAGACAATAAAAACTACGCGCGGCAATAGTGTAAAAGTAGCCAAATTCCGCGGACCCAAGCTGTGAAATAAACAAAACGCTACTGGCTATTTAAGAAAGGGGGCGGGACAACTGTTTCAGTTGAAATTATGCCACACAGAATAATGCTGCATGTTTCAAAGCACTTCAGTGGACCCTTAAATTAATTTTTTTGTGATACTTTCTTACTTTAAATGTTCAGCAGTTAAATTTATTGAGCTATAAACATTCATGAAAATCTCAAACTTACCTACAGCTATAACTGTCTATTTTAATATATTTAAAAAAAGTTATTTATTTCTGTGATGGCAAACCTGGATTTTCAGCAGCCATTACTCCAGGCTTTAATATCACAGAATGTCACATTCTTCAGAAATGACACAATGATACTTTTTCATGATTATTTGAGGAATATATCCAAGATGTTCATGTCTTTCTTTCTTCAGTCTTGAAGAAATTAAAACATTTCAGGAATTATCTCCATATAGTGGACTTGTACGTTGCCCGCGAGTTTGAACTTCCAAAACAGTTTCTATCCAGCTTGAAAGAGCTCTAAACGATCCCAGCCGAGCAATCCCAGATAGCACTCGTACGTCTGCAAGATGTCTGTTAAAGATCTCTTAATCTGGAAAGCATCTGCTGTGTACAAACATCTGGCAGACGTCTGTAAGATGTCAGTTTTACATACATTCTAAATCACAAACATCTTAAAGACATCTAATAGACATGTATTTATCTATCATCTCTAGTTTGACATCTGATAGGAAACATCCAGTAAACATACTGCAGATGAGCAAACTGCATGAACAATACGTCTTGCAGATTGTAAATGCAGACGTCAAATAGATGTCTCCGAGATGTACGTGTGCTATTAGGGATAAGGCTCTTATCTAGCGAAACGATCGGTCATTTCTAAAAATAATAATAATAATAAAAATAAGAACATGAGATGGGTGTTTTTCGACATGTCCTGTCTTGAACGGGACTGCACAAAGTGCGCATGCGCATGGCAGAGCGAGACAAGATGAGCATTCGAGGTTTAAATGTATGTAAATTTGTATTTTTTATTTTTTTAAATGACGATCATTTTGCCAGATGAGACCCTTATTCCTCGGCTATCATTTAGGGTCCTTTGAAGCTGCATTGAAACTGCATTTTGGAAGTTCAAACTCACGGGCACCATAATAGTCCACTATATGGAGATAGTTTCTGAAATATTTTCCTCAAAAAACATTTTCTTTATGACTGAAGAAAGAAAGACATGAACATCTTGGATGACAACGGGGTGAGTATATTATCTGTAATTTTTTGCTCTGGAAGTGAACTTCTCCTTTAAGGTATTTACTGTCACTTTAATGCATCCTTGCTTAATAAAAGTATTAAAATGATAATTCTTACTGTTTGTATAAGAAAATAACACATTGCATCATATAATTAAACCCTCAAAGAAAAAATGATCTACTGACACAAGATCCGCATGATAAAATGATCATTTCTTAATTTACTATTAACATCACTAGTGTAATATACAGTACTTTAACATGACATTCAGTGGCTTTATTAGCAATTGCCTTTTCAAAGCCATGCCTTTTCAAAGGATTATAGTAGTCTAGTCTAGTGAGTGTAGTAGGCTCAGTGTGCCTACGTCATCAGCGTCACGTGAACGCGCGTAACAGTCTCTCACATGTAGAAGTCACAGCAGCTGCATGAGAGGGAGATGAAACCTCAACTTGAGAGGACTGAGCTTAAACGGCATGGCTCCGAAAGACGCGCACTGACAGGGCTTTTTATATATTTCATGAAATAACAAGACACTTAGCTCGCCCTGTATAGTTTTAGAGAATGTAGGTTTTAGTCTTGTTATTATCAGACAAAATATGTCCAGTGATTAATTTCAGCTGATTATAATTAGTAATTTTCTCTCGCAACAGGACACACGGGCTGCTTTAATAATCCAACATCAGAACGAACGCGTGGACGCACCTGGGACTGAAGCTCACACACATGCACGCTGCGCGCTCCACTGCCTCACACGGGATACGCGCACTGGACATGAGGAAGACCTCATCCCGAGCCTGATTTCCTGCGGTCCCGGCCATCTGTGTGGCTTCGATTCGGAGCTGAATTACACTCCCAAAATGACCCAGCCACAGACGACCATGGAGCTGGAGCAGAACTGCAATATATCTAAAAAGAGCATCATTACCAAAATGTTTAAAGTTCGCAAAAGGAGAGAGATGCTGTTCGTGCAGGTGTGCTTCATCTGCAGCGTCCTGTTCCTGGCGTGGTGTATGTCGGCGTTGCTCACAAAAACAGGTGAGTGAGTGATTGTCACTATATGTTTCGGTGGAGCTACACATCGCTACTTACGCTCGCCGTTATTGTATAGTGTATTAATAATGCGCCGACAAGGCAGCGGTGCATACTTGTCTTTTTTGGGACGTCAGACGTTGAATTATTCACAGTTGTGTAAATAGAGGCTGCTGTGAGCAGGGAGAACATCTCTTCACATTAAAAAATACACAAGAACGGTTGACAGCATCTTTACAGCGTCCGTTATTCTTTAGGCTATTTTGTGGGAAGGTGTTTCGGTTGGCATGGTTACACGTTGTACAGTAACGTTATATTCAGCAGTCTCATTTGTGCGTACATTAGTCAACAATGAAACAAACGGCGATGATTGCAAGCTGTAGTCCATAATATGTCACTGACAACCCTTGACTGTTTATTAACAAAGGTGTTATACAAATTGAATGCACCGTTTCATTGTATTCGACGATTAGCTGCTCATTTCAAACTGTCTGAGTTTGAATCGAGCCCATGTGGGCGGAGCCAAACGTTTAGATGGGCGGGCTAAGATTGTGAAGGGCGGAGTCAATAAAGCCACAGGCATCTAAGACTTCTGCAGATTAGCTTCCTTTTATGAATGTTGTATTAAAGGAGAAGTCCATTTCCAGAACAACACTTTACAGATAATGTACTCACCCCTTTGTCATCCAAGATGTTCATGTGCTTTCTTTCTTCAGTCATAAAGAAATTGTGTTTTTTGAGGAAAACATTTTAGGATTTTTCTCCGTATAATGGACTGCTATGGTGCCCCGAGTTTGAACTTTCAAAATGCAGTTTAAATGCGGCTTCAAACGATCCCAAATGCGGTTGTAAACGATCCCAGCCAAGGAAGAAGAGTCTTAACTAGCGAAACAATCCGTTATTTTCATTTAAAAAAATACAATTTAAATACTTTTTAATGTCAAATGCTCATCTTGTTTTACTCTCCCTGAACTGTGACTCAAGACAGTTAGGGTATGTCAAAGAACTTTGACCGTATTTTCTCCCTCAACTTCAAAATTCATTTCAAAATCATCCTACATCGCTGCAGAAGTACCGACCCAGTATTTGCAAAGTGAACATGCAAAGAAGATCAAACACCCTTAACAAAAAAGGTAAAACAGCGATATAGACCATTTCGCTAGATGTAAACAACACTGGTCCAGAAGCGCTTCCTGTTTTTTTGTTTTTTATAATTTTTTTTTTTTTATTTCACATATACAAATACATCTTAAAGGTGCTAATGTAACATTTTCATCCAGTCAAATGTTATGTTGGTTGTATTTTTTTGTGATGTTTGTGTAAAGTAAAAAAAAAAAGAAACAGGAAGTGTATCGGGACCACTATGTTTACATCTAGCGAAATGGTCTATAGGCGATTTCAAAGTTGAGGGAGGAAATACAATCAGAGTTTTTCGACATACCCTAACTGTCTTGAGCTAGAATACACAGAGTTCAGAGAGAGCAAGACAAGATGAGCGTTTGACATTTTAAAAGAAGCGTATAAATTGTTTTTTTTTTTTTTTCTTTTTTTTTCTTCTTGTGCTGGGATCGTTTGAAGCCACATTTAAACTGCATTTTGGAAGTTCAAACTGGGGGCACTATATCAATTCATTATGTGGAGAACAATCCTGAAATGTTTTCTTAAAAAAAAAAACATATTTTTTTATGACTAAAGAAAGAAAGACATGAATATCTTGGATTACAAGGGTGTGAGTACATTGTCTGTAAATTTATGTTCTGGAAGTGAACTTCTCCTTTAAATGGATTGTTTACATTTAGTTGAATTTACTATATTCGATGAAGAACTATCTTCTTGAGCTTAAAGTCCATCTTTAGATGAGGATGTGTATTACAGAATGCACTAAAATGGCAAGCTGGTTATTGTTGTCACATAGACAGACCTTCAGACTGACGGAAGATTCAGAAGGTCTGAATCCATAGCGGCTTTCATTGGCCAAGGACTGCTCAAAGGCCTTCTGACTAAATTAAGCAAACGCTCACAGTTTTGTTCAGTGTCATGATTAGGGATGTGAAAATGTAAAATGATTGTCCCTACAATAACAGACTGGTGTGTAAAACTCTTGGACGTATTTTTAATAAAGCTATCCACATTATTCTTCATGTTGATTTCTTTTTTCAGTCGAAGAGAAATTAAGGAGTGGTGGATTGAAGGATTGAAGGTCCAAATTGCAGTTTCAGTGCAACTTCAAAGGGCTCTACACAATCACAGCTGAGAAATAATGGTCTTCTCTAACTAAACGATCAGTCATTAAAAACAAAATGTAGGCCTATATACTTTTTAACCCTCTGGGAGTTAACCATATGCTCGTCTTGCATTTGCTCTGCGTCCACAACTTCATGCATTACATAATCACGTTGGAAAGATCACGCTTGGTTAGTTATTTGTCTCTGTCTGACGCTGTTGTGTTAGCTTTTTTTTAAAAAGACGTTTGACTTTGTTTGCACATTCGCTTTGTAAACATTGGGGTGGTACATCATGCTTAACCTTTCCAACATTACTTTGTAATGTGTGAGGTTGAGCTAGTGCAAGACAAGCATTTGTGGTTTAAAATTATTTAAATTTGTATTTATATTTTAGAAAATGACATTGTTTTGCTAAATAAGACACGTATTCTTTGGGTGGGATCTTGTGGAGTTCTTTGAAGCTGCTTTGAAACTGCAGTTTGGACCTTCATCCCATTGGCTCCCACTGAAATCCACTATATGGAGAAAAATCTTGGAATGTTTTCCTCAAAAACGTTTAATTTTTTTTTTTAACTAAAGAAAGAAAGACATGAACATCTTGGATGACATGGTGGTGCGTAATATATCAGGACATTTTTATCCTGGAAGTCAACTAAGTCAACCTTTTACTACAGGAAAACTTTCTTGGTAACTCTAGTTTATAAAGTTGAGATAAAATAGAAGTAGCAACAGATCTCTTCTTCTGTATCGTGATGTACATCTGAGTGTAATGGATTATCGAAAAAGGAAAATGTCCAGTCGATACTACTACATCCCAACTCACTTTAATTGTGTGGAAATATGCAGCTTGAATAGTCAGTTAACATCTCTGTTTGTGTTTCACGGAAGAAATAAGGTCATGCAGGTTTGGAACTACATAACATCTTTAAAGATAAATCTGGAAATATGTGCAGAGCTCTGAGACCCCCGCTGATCATTAGCCAGCCAGACGGTCTGATATTCAAAGAGTCTGATGTTCTCTCTCTTTTTTTTTTTTTTTTTTTTTAAATCTCTCCACAAGAGTACTGTGAAAGGAAGGTGAAGGGGGGTTTGAGGAAAAGCAGTTTTACGAATTGGATTAAAAATCATATCTGTAAGATGAAGGGTATAACAATCTCATCCCTAATTTAAGTATGGAGATAAAAAGCATCCTAGAGGACACAGGAAATGGAATCAGTGCCAGACAAAGAACCACACAGACATAACCGTATCCAACCTATAACCTTTACAACCTAAAGGTTGTATACCTTTGCCATTACACAAAATATGCCAGCGGTGACATTTCTGCAAAATATTACATTGCTTCTGGCACATTTTGTGACACTTCTAAATAAGGCTAGACGATTAAAGTAATTGAAACTGAAAATCAGAACCTCTAACTGACGGAATTTTCCCCCATTAAAATTCGCATTCAGGGAGGTAAAATACACGTTTTTTGGTGGGGTTCATCAAAACATCAAAATGTGTTACTTAAAAATCACACACTATAGTAAAAGTGTTTAGAGGTCATAACGTCGTATTGCACAAGTAACTCTGTGGGGGGAAAAAAAAAAAGCATTTATTATTTATATTTATAATCTACCCCATCATCATTTGTAAAAAAGGAATAAAAGTTGATGTTTTACTGCCACTTGCGTTTATTTCCGCTGGAAACTGCAGTCAGTTGTGTGCCTTACCTAGATATAGCTGAAATGAACACCCAGCCTAGGTGGTTATAAACAGAGCACAGATCAAACCCCTGTGGTACAAACCCTTCTCAGACACAAATGATGTCTCATTACAGGGGATTTTGCATCACGCTTTTCCACTTACTCTCATTGCCTGCAAAGTGTACAGCGTTGCCTGCCTGGCTGAGCGATACTAGTGGGTGCGGTTGAGTTTAATTACGGCAAAATTACAAGAGGCTTAAGGGATTACCTGCACATGATATTGTAATGATGAGGATGCTGAATATGTGCTTTTTGCTTAATGGCTGTACTGATGTTGGCGTATCTGATAAGCCTGTCAGAAGTCCATCTGGTGTGCACTCCTGCTGTGATTACCGAACATCACACCTAATATGGGCCAGCTTCCCAAATATCATTCCTGTTCTTCTGCATTGTCTCATTTTCCTCTGTCGATAACTGTGGGGAAGTTAGTGCAGCCTGAAAATGCTGCTTAATGAACTTTTTATTGCTGTTGAGTTCATTATTCTGTCCTCCTTCTGTGACACTTCGTTACACAACTTCACTGCTCTTTTTTTTTTTTTTTTTTTTTTTTTTTTTTCTGCTTCTCATAAGCTCTAAGTGGGTCATTCTGTTTTTGATTTAGGAGCAGTTGGAATATATTTGACAGGTTTTGCTGCAGTAGATTTCAGTGTGGGGAATTTTTTTTTTCAGTCTCTGTCTGGCTAGTCATAATGTAGGGAATATTTAAAGTTTCGAGAATGGCCATTTTAAAGATATTGTGTGCATTAAAAGAATTGTCCACCCGATGATAAATTTGTCATCAAAATTAATTAATAATATTATTATATATATATATATATATATATATATATATATGCTTATATATATACTTACATGTAATAACCTTTTATATATATATATATATATATGTATATACATATATATATATATATATACTCTTTCTCTCTCTCATAATTTTTTTTGGAATTTTGCAATTGTTTGGAAGGTAACATATTTGTTTCTTTAATTCCAAAAATTCTTTAAGTAAAAAAATAAATAAAGCTAACTGGTCTTAAATACAGTATATTTTTAACCGTAAAAATACTGGACAAAATGTGCATATGGGCCGTTCTACAGAACTGGTGCAAAGTCGGTTCAAAAACATCTTGGGAAAAAGTCTTTTTCAACAAATTTTGTATGTATGCAAATTGTATAATATCTCAAGGTACACAATTGTACTAATTGTAAATGTGTAGTAATTTTAGGAAGTTTTGGAATATTTGTCCTCTGCCCAAATCTGTCACTACCAAAACAGAGTGATATATAATTTAATAAGAAGTGTTGTTCGTGCCAATGGCCTCGTGGTTAGCATGCCGACGTATAGCACCGTTGCTACAGGCATCCCGAGTTCGAATCCCGGCTTGTGGACCTTTCCCGATCCCACACCCTCTCTCCCACTTCGCTTCCTGTCTAACCTACACTGTCCTGTCTAAATAAAGGCATACAAATGCCAAAAATAAATCTTAAAAAAAAAAGGGATGGTTATATTGACCTATTAAAATTTTCGGTAGTTACAGTAATGTTTTGATAGCGATCACATTACAGAATTTTAACCAGCATACTAAAACACCATCAACGCATACTAAAGTGCTATATAATTGCATAACTACACTAAAATTGTTTCTTTCCCCCAAAT
>VONZ01001896.1:0-85864 GCA_012976165.1 Labeo catla
AGAATGTCTATAGTGGCCTATCAAAATAAAGTGTAACCGCTAATGCCACCAACTGGGCAACAGTTACAAAGTTCAAATGAAGCTAAATGTACTCATAGGCTTTGATTGACTTTTCCTGTGGGTGCTATGACCAAACAAATTTACTCGACAGTACTACATGCACGCCATTGGTGAGCCTGACCCCATAATTGAGGCATTAGTGGTATGTAAGCAGATCTGGTTCTAATTCAAAGCTTTATATTTACCTGTCCGTGGTGCTGCACTAGTTTGTGCCTGGCCTATCAAAGAAAAAGAGAGATAATTGATGTCTGTAACAGTTCAAGCATGGATTGCTTTGTTTGCATGGTCTTTCCCACAGTGAAAGTGATGTTGAAATGGGCAGTAAACAAGAAAGTGATTTTTTTTTTATTTTCTACACCATTTGCCTACAACATGCTAAGAAAGCTGACCACAATACTGAGCCAGAAGTGAGACTGTACAGTACCTTTGCATATTAGTATAGAATTCAGTGTCTGACACTGACACCAGGCCAATTCATTTAGCCAACACCACCAACTGGGCAAAAGTTAAAAAGTTACAAAAGAAGCTAAATGTACTCATAGAGTTTCATTGACTTTTCCTAAGATCACCACTAGGGGTGCTATGACCAAATTAATCTACTTGACAGTACTATGCGCATACCACTGGTGAGCTTGACCCCGTAATTGAGGTATAAATGGTGTATAATTGGAAAACTTTGCTGTGCCATTGGAAACCCAGGGATACACTGGTTCTTTCAAGTAGATTACCATTGATAGAACATGAAACACTGTTCCATGCTAACGGCAAAATATACTGTACAACACCACATTTATATATCAGTTTTTTAAATGTGTTTGACTCACCTTGGCAGATGACTCCAGCATCTTCTTGGTGCACACAGTTATGTGATCCCCATCCGAGTGATGCACAGTTTTTCAGTGTAGATTCATTTCCACGGCACTGGACATCATCTAACCATATTTGTCCAGAACCTTGTCCGAAATAAGCACTGTTCTTTTCCTCTATGACACTCCCACAGCCCAATTCTCTACACACCACTGCCGCGTCTGTTGAATCCCACATATCATCACACACTGTTCCCCAGATTCCATTGTGAAGAACCTCCACTCTTTTTTTTTTTTTTTTTTTTTTGCTTGTTTGTTTATATTTCTGATGATATAACACAGTGGTAATAATAGTGGAGTTTCATTTTTCCTAGTCTCATTACCTCTGACTCCTGGCTGCGAGACAGTTGTGTTTAATGTCGCTGATGCTGCTGAAAAAAGCGAACACACAAATACAGAACATTGTTGTGTTTTGATGGTGATGATGGCATGTCCGATTGATTGTATTGCTTATTTTTTTTTTTTTTTAGTTCAAACTAATGTGTTAGGCTTTACAGAACAAGTTGGGAGAAAAGCAGATCTGGTTCTAATTCAAAGGTATGTATTTACCTGTCCGTGGTGCTGCACTCGTTTGTGCCCGGCCTATTGTAGAAAAAAGAGAGACAACTGAAGTCTATTACAGTTCAAGCAAGGATGTCTCCATTTACATAGTCTATCCCACAGTGAAAGTGATCTTCAAACAAGAAACAGATTTTTCATTCTTTACACCATTTGCCTTTAACATGCTAAGAAAGTTGACTGCAACAATCCTAAGCCAGAAGTGAGGCTGTCCCTTTGCATACTGGTACAGAATTCAGTGTCTGACATTGAGACCAAGCAAGTTCATTTAGCCAATGCCACCAACTGGGCAAAAGTTACAAAGTTACAAATAAAGCTAAATTTACTCATAGGCCGTTTCTCAAATGGAAGGCTGCATCCTCCTGAGGTCGCATTTGCAGGCTGCATACATCACAAAGCCTGGTTAATTTCAGTGAACTGAGCAATACGTTCGTGAGTCATGAGCATATTACAACAGTTTACACTTCACTAAGAATAATGGTCAAATTTATAACTGTTAATATTATTAAACAAGATCTTCTTTATGACGTATGCAGCCTACAAATGCGACCTCCTGAGGATGCAGCCTTCCGTTTGAGAAAAGGCCTACAGTCTTTGATTGACTTTTTCCTAAGATCACCACCGGGGGTGCTATGACCAAATAAATCTACTTTACAGTACTACGTGCATGCCATTGGTGAGCTTGACCCCGTAATTGAGGTATAGCTTGGTGCTTGACTATACCCTGGTGACCATCGTGTATCTTATGAAGGAGCTCTTGCCTCATGCAATGAGTAATCACAATCCTTTAGCCCCTTAGGAGCAGCTCTCAAGCTACAATAAGATTTTCTCTTTCAGGCCAGTATGGCCCCAAATCCAGAGGAAGGACATGTTTCTCTGGCCACTCAGTCTCACAGTATTGGGTGAGTTTTGTACAGATGGGATCGGCTTTCTGATTCTTCATTATTGTGTTCAAACTTGCATCAGTAGCTGGCAGGGCCTGAACCACAGCATCCACAAACACCTTAACCTCGTCCTCATCCTCTTTCTCCTTCTGTGTAAACGTGTGTTTCTCTGGAGCTCTTGATAATGTGTCAGCAGTTCTGAGCTGCTTACCAGGCACGTACACAATGTCAAATGTGAACTTCATCAGTCTCAGACCGAACCTCAGGATTCGTGGAGGGAGATAATCCAGTGCTTTGGTGCTCAACAGTGAAAGCAGTGGTTTGTGATCTGTCTCTAGTCTATACTTTAGACAGAGGAGGTAAGATGACAGACGTTCACTTGCCCATGTGATGGCAAGGGCCTCAGACAGGCCCCTGGAGATGAACACTACTGTGTTCAGCTAGTATTCTTGCGATTGTTTATCCAATCCAGATGCAATTCTGTAGCGCTCAAACCACTTCATCCATCACGGCCATTCAATTGTATTGGTGAAGTCGAACTTGCCTGGCAGTGCTAACATTAGCCGTGAGACTAACATTGGTGGGGCTGGCACTTCTCTCTCCATTTTCCCCATAAACTCTTTATTTGAGTTCACTTCAGGTTTAGTTCGTTGTTACCTACCTAAGTTATTCCATCACTTCTGACACCATGTTATGTATGCTACACTGTAATAACAAGACAGACACCAGTGATGCTCACTGCTGAATGTTTACTGAGGAACTGACGTCATGAGAAAACGTGTCACACCCTTATAGGTCCTTACAACAACATGAATCTCCTCTCAGTGTGCCCTTTACAGAACACAAATGAAGCTAAATGTACTCATAGCCTTTGACTGACTTTCCATAAGATCACCACTTTATAAAAGATCACAATTTATTAAACATGAAATACTGTTCTATGTTGATGACAAAGCATACTGTATGACACCACAGCTATTCATCAGCTGTATAAATGTGTTTGACTCACTTTGGCAAATAACTCCAGCATCTTCTTGGTGCCCACAGTTATGTGATCCTCATCCAAGCAATGAACAGTTTTTCAGTGTAGATTCATTCCCACAGCACTGGACATCATCTAACCATATTTGCAGCAGAGAGCCTCCCTGACTGAGCTGTACAGCATGATGGTTTTGATTGACAAAATGATGGGTCAGTTGCAGCTTATGAGAGACAACGTTGCGTCAAGGGATAGCACCCCTAGCAGATCACCACCCAGACGGCCTCAGCCTCATAACGAGCCACCTCCTGCGCATTATGAATACCCCGACCAACAGTGGTATGTACATGCACCTCAGCATGATGATGACCGAGCTTATGGGCCATCTGACAGATTCCAGAGCAGCTACGAGCCTGCAGCGAGATCAAAGATCGATATGTACCACAACTCAATGCCCCTACCTGCTCAGAAACCCAAGCCTTCCTTTTTAGAGCAGCCTTCCATTCAGATAAAGGAGTCAGCTACCGTGGTCCTAAGCCCAGTATACCCTACCTGGTGCATAAAGATCCAAGCAGGTTTGCTCGCCTGAAGCTTGCGCCAATCTGCTACCTGAAGATGCGTCAGAGTTGTTCAAGTTCCAAATCTTGGTGGATCATCTGCAACTGGAAGAGGCAAAACTGATTGCAGATTCCTTCCTCAACTCTCCATATCCTTACACAGCAACGATGGCTGGCTTGACAGAGAAATTTGGTAAGCCTCATCAACTTGACTTGAGTAAGGTGGCACGAGTAATGGATGCACAAGATGTCTGTCCGGAAGATCCTGAAGCCTTCGAAAGGTTTGCATTACAAGTTCACGTGAAAGGGGGACGTGAAAGGAATGTTTCATCAAGTTAAACTTATAAAACAGGACAGACCTATTCTGCGATTTGTGTGGAGAGATATGGAACGAGACAGAGGACCAGACATCTATGAATGGCAGGTGCTCCCATTTGGCACTACTTGCAGCCCTTGCTGTGCCTCTTATGCCCTGCACAAACATGTCCTTGACAACACAGAGTCGGGTGATGGCCTACAATTCACTATCCAAAGGAGCTTCTATGTTGACAACTGTCTTCAGAGCCTGAACACAGCTGATGAGGCCAGAGGGCTGATTGACCATCTCAGAGAGCTGCTGGCAAGCGGAGGATTTAACATCAGGCAGTGGGCCTTAAACCAACCTGAAGTAGTAAGCCATCTACCTAAAGAAGCTCAGTCTACCAGTTCCAAACTGTGGTTGTCACAAAAGGAAACGGAAGTTCCTGAATCCGCTCTGGGTCTGCACTGGCACTGCCCCACCGACACTCTTAGGTACAAGCACCATCCCTTAGAGTATGGACCACCCACAATGCACAACTTATATCGAGTCCTTGCCAGTCAGTATGACCCATTGGGCTTCATTCTCCCCTACACAACCAGGGCGAAAATACTGATCTAGAAACTGTGGGCTAAGTGAGAATGGGACAATCCTCTATTCCCTGACGAACTTCTGCAGAGCTGGCTGCAGTGGGAGGATGAACTCAAATCTCTTTCCTGCATCACCTTTCCTAGATGCTATGTGACTCCAGAAATGGACAACGACTCTGTAGTGAGAGAGATACATGTGTTCTGCGATGCATCAGAATGGGCCTATGGTGCAGTCTCGTACCTGAGAATAGAGAGCAGTCAAGGCAAGGTACAGTTAGCATTCCTAATCGCACGTTCCCGAGTTGCACCTAAAAAACAGTTGTTAGTTCCCAGACTTGAACTCTGTGCTGCACTCTGTGGAGCTCAGTTAGCATATGTGCTAAGGAAAGAACTTGAATATCGCAGGATTACCTTGTGGTCCGATTCCACAACAGTACTTAATTGGTTGCAGTCAAAGTCCTGCCAGTTTAAAGTCTTTGTTGGCACCAGGATTGCAGAGATACAAGAAACCACAAGTCCACAGGATTGGAGATACGTGGACTCTGCTCTGAATTCTGCGGATGACCTAACAAAGGGAAAATTGCTTGCAGACCTAGCCACTCCAAACAGATGGACAACGGACCCCCCTTCCTCTTAATGCACCCTGATCATTGGCCAAAGAATCCTGCTGACAGCTCTTTGAAGGATGAGAGTTACGTAAGTCAACGTTCTGCGCCTTAAATGTAGTGACCTCCCACGCAGAAATTCCAGATGCCAACCAGTTAACAACTTGCAGTGAATTACTGGAAGCTACTGCACAATGTGTTCATGGGGTGGCGAATGGAGAACCACTAACAGCTGGAGACTTCCTACAAGCAGAAATACTTCAGTGGAGAGCATCTCAGCAGGATAGTTTCTTTGATGACTTCCAATTCCTGAAACAAGGTACACCTCTCCCTTCTAACAGTAAATTGCTCACCTTGAGTCCAGAGCTGGACAAAGAGATGGGGAAGACTTCGACGAGCTGAGGCACTCGACATAGCGACGAAGCACCCAATTGTCCTTGACCACAGTCATGCCCTTACCAAGCTCGTAATTCAACATTATGATTATGATCACCAGATGAGACATCCAGGCCCAGAGAGAGTCCTGGAGGAGATCAGACGGAAATTTTGGATTCTGTGCAGCAGAGAGGCCATCCGCAATCACCAGTTTCGATGCACTGACTGTCGGAGATGGAGAGCCAACCCAGAAATCCCGCAAATGTCAGACTTACCTGTAGCCCAACTTCAGCTATTTAAGCCTGCATTTTACTCCCCCAGGATGGATTGCTTTGGGCCGTTTTTGGTAAAGATTGGACGGAGAGTGGAGGAAAGATGGGAAATAATTTGGAAGTGCTTGACAACTCGCTGTGTCCACCTAGACATACTGTCAAGTATTGACTCTGATTCCTTCCCCATGGCATTCAGGAGGTTTGTGGCACGTCGAGGAACACTTTTCAAACTTTGGTCTGATCAAGGGATTAATTTTAAAGGATGGGAGAGAGAATTGCATGAAGCCTTCAAGGGTATGTCGCCTGAGTTACAGCTACAGTTAGCAAAGCAGAAAGTTCACTTCCGCTTTAACCCACCTGGAGCTCCCCACTTTGGAGGAGCATGGGAACAGGAGATACGATCTGTTAAATCAGCTCTGTATGCTATTGTTGGTGCTCAGTCTGTTACAGAGGAAGTTCTTAGGACAGTGTTAACTGAGGTAGAGGGAATACTGAACTCCAAGCCTCTTCGATACCTCTCCTTTGATGTGTTTAGATATTGATCCTGTTAACCCGAATCACCTTCTCTTGGCGCGGCCTGACGGCTCTCTCCCACAGGTTGTATATCCTCAAAGCAAACTGATCAGTCGGAAACAATGGCGCCACAGTCAGATCCTCACTGACTTTTTCTAGTCTGCATTCATCAAGTACTATCTACCCAATCTGCAGACTCGATCTAAATGGCAGAGGAATGCCATTTAGTGCCTAAATTTGGGGGAGGCTGTACAGAAGGCCCGCCATTAATCTAGTATGTATATAGTTGGTGTAGTAGCATTACCTACTTTGTCCAGTGTGTGGCAGTATACGCTCACTTAACTTAGTAGCAAGTGTTGCATCAGCTGTAGTGGCGATTACGTTATGAGGAAATTACCATAAGCTCTGGTCAGGGTTGGACTGTTAGCTCTTGGTTCCTACTAAATTTCACCTGTTCTGATCATTTCTGAGTGGTTTTAGTTGGTGTGCGTCAATGACGATATGTAAGTGCACTGCTTGTTATTAATGTTAATTTGAGATAATTTCTAGTCACTGTTTAATGTTGTGACGGTGCAGCCTAATGCTAAGCTAATCATGACTGGTAATGAAAGACGTTGTTTGTACAGAGTTTGTCTAGCATTAAGCAATCATTTACGGTGACTATCCATACTGTAATCATTTGTATTCAGTGGCTGCGGTTGATTACTTTATAAAGAGAATTGCTGTTCTATTGCTAATGTGTATATCCTAATGTACATCTAATATTGTTGTAATATCTTAGCGTGCGAGCATAATACTGTATTTGGATGATAATACTGCAGTTAGTAATTATTCCTTCCTTTTGTTCATTTTAGAACCACATCTATATATACCTAATTGCCTATTGTGTAGATTGGAACCACAGAAAGAAATCCCTGTATGCCATACCATGTTGATTGCTGATATATAAAATAAAAATTGCAACAGAAAAATTGCTAGCATGTTTCTAGCATGAATAGCAAAGTTGTTAGCATGTTTCTAGCATGATTAGCATGTCGCTACCATGTTTCTAACATGATTAGCAAGTTGCTAGCATGTTTCTAGCATGATTAGCAAGTTGTTAGCATGTTTCTAGCATGATTAGCAAAGTTGCTAGCATGTTTCAGCGTGGAATTACCATGTCATTTAGCATGTTTCTGTCATTACAAAGTTGTTAGCATGTTTCTAACATGATTACCATGTGGCCAACATGTTTCTGGCATCATTTACAAAGTTCTTGTATGTTTTTAGCATGATTAGCAAAGTTGCTAGCATGTTTCTAGCATGACTAGCATGTCGCTAGCATGCTTCTAGCATGATTAGCATGTCACTAGCATGTTTCTAGCATGATTAGCAAAGTTGCTAGCATGTTTCTAGCATGATTAGCAAAGTTGCTAGCATGTTTCTGGCATGATTAGCCAGTTGCTAGCATGTTTCTAGCATGATTAGCCAGTTTCTAGCATGTTTCTAGCATGATTGGCAAAGTTAGCAGCATGTTTCTAACATGATTAGCATGTATTTAACATGTTTCCTAACATGATTACCATGTCGTTAGCACATGTTTCTGCATGATTAGCAAAGTTGCTAGCATGTTTCTAACACGATTAGCAAGTTGCTAGCATGTTTCTAGCATGATTAGCATGTCGCTAGCATGTTTCTGGCATGATTAGCAAAGTTGCTAGCATGTTTCTAGCATGATTAACAAGTTATTAGCATGATGTCAGCATGATTAACATGTTACTAGCATGTTGCTAGCATGATTTAGCTAGATAGATTAGAAATATTAGAGTGGAAGCTTGAGTCTAAATGGATTAGAAATAGTACATAGAAGGGAAGCTTGATTGAGGCTCGAGATTCTGGGAGTTTAGATTTGAATTTTGTCAGTTGGAGTTTGAAGAGTGTTGGCTCATTTGAACATTCCGTCAATGTAAGTCTATGGGATTTTTGGTGGTTTTGATAGTCTGGTTTACGAAAACCGTAAGCCGGATCAGTTAGAAAAGATATAGCACACCGAGACCAGCCTGAAGGTCTGGACTGAGTTTGGTGGTTCTAGCTTGAAAGCTCTAGGAGGAGATAGATACCGAAATTTGGCTCAGAAGAAGAAGAATAATAACTAGATATGTACATTTTCTGAAGAAAATGTGAGTGGTGCTTGCCGTGGCAAAACTCTGCACTCTGTTGCTAGGGTGTTGCTATGCGGTTGCTAGGGTAACTGGGGTGGTTGCTAGGGTGTTGCTATGCGGTTGCTAGAGTACTTGGGTTGGTTGCTAGTGTACCCAGGATGGTTGCTAGGGCAGTTACTAAGCTTCCCAAGGGTGGATTCTTCAAGATGTTGTATGCCACACTGCTAGGGTACCAGGGTGGTTACTAGGTGTGGCTATGTGGTTGCTAGGGTAACGAGGGTGGTTACTAGAGTATTCTTGTCATAGGTTACTAGAGTTACCCAGGGTGGTTACTAAGGTGTTGCTATGCCGTTCTAGGGTACACCAGGGTGGTTCTTTAGGGTGTTGCTATCACGGTTGCTAGGAGTAACCAGGGTGGTTACTAGAGGCGTTACTAGGGTACCCAAATTGATTACTAAGGTGTTGCTATCTTTATTTGCTAAGTACCAGGTGGTTGCTAGGGTGTTGCTATGCAGTTACTAGGGTAACTGGGGTGGTTGCTAAAGGTGTTGCTATGCGGTTTGCTAGGAGTCCTCCTAGGGTGGTTGCTAAGGTGTTGCTATGCCATTGCTAGGGTCCCCAGGGTGGTTCTTGGGAGTGTTCTTTATGCGGTTTACTTTCGAGGAGTAACCAGGTGGGTGCTAAGGTGTTGCTATGTGGTTGCTAGGGTAACCAGGGTGGTTGCTAAGTGTTGCTATGCGGTTGCTAGGTAGCAGGGTGGTTACTAGGGCAGTTGCTAGGAGGTACCAGGGTGGTTGCCCCTAAGGTGTTGCTATCACGGTTTGCTAGGGTAACAGGGGGTGGATTTATAGGGTGTTGCTATCACGGTTGCTAGGGTACTTGTGGTGGTTGCTATCTGGTTGCTAGGGTACCAAATTAGGATGCTAAGTGTTGCTATGCGTTGCTAGAGATTTACCCAGGGTGGTTGCTAGGGTGTTGCTATGCGGTTGTTAGGGTACTTGGGGTGGTTGCTAGGGCGGTTGCTAAGGTACTTGTGGTGGTTGCTAGAGTGTTGTTAGGCAGTTACTAGTTGTCACAGATCATTACTATGGAGTGTTATAGAATTCTTAGCACGTTCTTAGCCTGATTTAGCACTTAGCTAATCACTATTAGCATGTAGCTATTCACTGCTAGCATGACTAGCATCTTAAAGATACCTATTTGCTAGCATGAGTCAAAAAAAACAACTCCCATGTCTCTACGATGTTTGGATGTAGAGATATAGGTCTTGCTAGATGGTTGCTAGGGTACTCTGTTTGGTTGCTAGGGAGTGTCTTTGCAGCTACCAATGATGACACTCCAAAGGCTGCTTGCCAGTATGAATGATATAAATCAACCCCCATGTTTCTATGACATTCAGATTTGAAGATATGTCTGTGTGGGTTTTCATTGCTAAGGTGCTCAAAAGTGGTTGCTAGGGCGTGGCTAAGAAGAGGTTAAGGTGATTCATGATTGGCTGTTTGCTGCCCCAAGTCAAACAAGCCCACCCCCATGTCTCTGTGACACTGTGATCCAAAGATATCCATCTGGGTCTTTTATAATGGTGGTCTATGGGATCTGTTGCTAGGGTGCTCTAAATGGTTGCTAGGGCGTGGCTTGGCAGCTTCACAGTGATCCTGAGAGTCTGATTGGTTGGCTGAGTTAAATGAGCCCTCCCCCATGTCTCTATGACATTGTGATCCAGAGTTATGTTCAATGCAAAATTCCTATGTAAATTACCATAGTAGGAAAAAACATGCTTTTTAATGGGTCGTCCCTCACCATAGTATGTCTATGGGGCAACTTTGGGGGGCTCTTGCACCCCAGGGGTACAACTTATACCCCATTGTGGGGTATGTTTTCGCACAGCCTGCCAGCCTCTCCAAATGTGGTGAATCACACATTTCTACGAAATTCTCGCTCTGCACTACGACCCGTCAAATTTTGCCGCAATGCATTGTCTATGGGATTTTTCGCCCCGTGTGCGATCATCGTACACCCGATCGCTTATAAAAGTCATAGCACACCATTCCTCAATAGGCCGCATGATTTGACGCCCATTTCGTGGGCCTGTGACAAACGGTGCGGGACGAGTTACGTGCCGAAGTTTTGTCCAGAAGAAGAATAATAACTAGATATGTACATTTCCTGAAGAAAATGTGAGTGGTGCTTGCGGTGGCAAAACTCGGCACTCGGTTGCTAGGGTGTTGCTTTGCAGTTGCTAGGGTAACTGGGGTGGTTGCTAGGGTACTCGGGGTGGTTACTAGGACCGTTGCTAGGGTACTCAGGGTGAGTTGCTAGAGGGTGTTGCTATGTAGTTTGCTAGGAGTAGTGGGGTGGTTGCTAGGGTACCCAGGGTGGTTACTAGAATTTTCGGAGTGGATTTATAGGACCCGTTGCTAGAATTTACTCAGAATTGTGGTTACTTACAAGGTTCTTAAGATACCAAATTGGTTGCTAAGGTGTTGCTATGCCATTGCTAGGGTACAGGAGGTGGTTGCTAGGGTGTTGCTATGTGGTTGCTAGAGGGTACCTGGGGTGGTTCTTGGGATGTTGCTATGCCGTTGCTAGGGTAGCTTGAAGGGTGGTTGATAGGTACTATCTCGGTTGCTAGTGTAACAGGGGTGGTTGCCAGGTGTTGCTATGCGGTTGCTAGGGTAACAGGGTGGCTGCTAGGGTGGTTGCTAAGGTAACAGGGGTGGTTGCTAGGGTGTTGCTATGCGGTTGCTAGGGTATTAGTTGTCACAGATCGTTACTATGGAGTCTTACAGAGTTCTTAGCATGTTCTTAGCCTGAATTAGCACTTAGCTAATCACTATTAGCATGTAGCTATTCACTGCTAGCATGACTAACATCTTAGGAGTCGTATTTGCTAGCATGAGTCAAAAGAACCAAGTCCCATGTCTCTACGATGTTCTGATACAAAGATATAGGTCTTGCTAGATGGTTGCTAGGGTACTCTGTTTGGTTGCTAGGGAGTGGCTTGGCAGCTACCAATGATAATACTCCAAAGGCTGCTTGCCAGTATGAATTATATAAATCAACCAAGCACCACTAATAATAAGTATGTGAGATAATAATAGTGATGCTTTGCTTCGCAAGCACCACTAATAATAATAATAATAGTTAATAATAACTAGATATGCTTGTCGTGGCAAAACTCGGCACTAGGTTGCTAGGATGTTGCTATGTCGTTGCTAGGGTAACTGGGGTGGTTGCTAGGATGTTGCTATGTGGTTGCTAGGGTGTTGCCTCTGGTTGCTGGTGCTGGGTTGGTTGCTAGGGTACTTGAGTTGGTTGGTAGAGTGGTTGCTAGGGCAGTTGCTAAAAGGTTCCCACGGTGGTTGCTAAGATGTTGCTATCTGCCGGTTGCTTGCTAGGAGTAAAGGGGTGGTTGCTAAGGTGTGTGCCTGGTTGCAAATTACTAAGGGGTGTAGTTTGCTAGAAATGAGTTACTAAAATTTTAGAGTGCTTGAAAAGTTTATATGGTGTTGCTATCACAGTTACAAAGGAGGTACCCAGGGTAGTTTACTAGAGTGGTTGCTAAAGTACCCAGGGTGGTTGCTACTTGGTGTTGTTAGGCGGTTACTAATTAATACAGATCATTACTATGGAGTCTTATAGAGGTTGCTAGAATTACTCTGTTTGGTTTTCCGCAAGGGAGTGCGCAGCAGCTACCAATGATAATACTCCAAGGCTGCTTGCCAGTATGTGATGTAAATCAATACATATGTCTCCTGTATTTCAGATTTGAAGATATGTCTGTGTTGGTTTGGGTTGCTAGGGTGCTCTATAGTGGTTGCTAGGGCGTGGCTAGGAAGTGTCTATGGTGATTCATGATTGGCTGTTTGCTGCCCCGAATCAAATGAGCCCACCCCCATGTCTCTATGACACTGTAATCCAAAGATATTCATCTGAGCTTTTATAATGGCAGTCTATGGGATCAGTTGCTAGGGTGCTCTAAATGGTTGCTAGGGCGTGGCTTGACAGCTTCACAGTGATCCTGAGAGTACGAAAGAAAAATAAGAAGAATAATAAGTATGTGAGATAATAATAGTGATGCTTCGCCTTTGGCAAGCACCACTAATAAGTATGCAAGATAATAATGAAGCACCACTAATAATAATCTTAAATAGTAGATTAGTAAATTGGCTTTCAAAAAGCCAACTTAATAAATAAGAAAAATCTAACATATTAAAGGATAATTCAATCTCATTTAATGCTTCTTATGATGGTTAAATGTGCTATGATTATCTGTATAGACTAAACAATAGTTTAAAACAAGACAATGTTATGTAGTAGTGATTATTGAGGTCCACAATCCGTCCATCTTCCATGCCACTTACTACAGGACATGGGAGTGCTGACGTACAGCAACGGTATCAGATTGAAGAGGTTAGGAGAACATTCTGGGAACCTTCAGAGAACTTTCAGGGAACCTTCTAGGAACATAAATAGAATGTTCCCTATTGGTTAGCCAGGAAAGTTTTCTTAACATTTATAGAACGTTCAGAACATGATAACTACAGTAATTATCAAAGTGGGAAGTGATGCCCCCTGGGGGCATTTTGAGAGGGAAAAAAAATTATGAAAATATAATTATATTTTCCTTAAAATGTTCATGCTAACTTCAGGCCTTCTTCTCAAGTCATATATAACTGTCACGTTATGCAAAACAACAAGCTTTAAAACACCTTTTTAGATGGTAAAATTAGATGGTAAAATCTGTTTTTTGTCAGGTACATCGCAGTGTAAGGCTACGTTCACACTTGGCGTCTTTTTTCAAACTGCCAGCGTCTGTTTTACATTATAATTCTATGGAGTAAACCGTCTTTTCAAAAAAGTCATGAGCGCTTTTTTTAAACGCCACCGCCGGCGTCTTTTTCTGCAGCTCAGAGCATCTTTTCAAGTTGAAAAAAGTTCAACTTTTCTGAAAAGAACGCCCTACGTCAAGCACCTTTTTGACAGCTGACCAGTGACAAGCGAGTAGCGAGACCTGTCGTTTCCATAACAACAAGAACAGCAAGAAAAATGGAGAAGGTGCCGGTTGATAGACTTTTATTTTATTGTTGTTAACCGACATTCTCCTCCCCGTTAACTTTAAAAACCGACGCGCTGCCCACAAGGCTATCGGAGCCGCGCGTCGGTTTTTGTTAACATGAACGCCGCTGCGCTTCGGGCGTCCCTTTTTCCAGTCTCGGCTCGCAGATCCTTCCCGATCTTGTTCCCCTCTCTCTCTCTCTCTCTATCCCACTTCGCTTCCTGTCTAAATACTGCCCTATCAAGTAAAGGGCAAAAATGCTAAAAATAATAATAATAATAAAACACCAGCGCAAGAGCGAGCTTCCCCTTTTCTCGAGATTCATACGATTGCAGCTGTTGTTATAGCAACAAAAGACGCCCTCGACTGCAACGCTGCCAGCTTCTTTTTTTACTAAAAAAGCGCCGTTGTCAACTTTTTCTTGTCAAAAAAGACGCCAAGTGTGAACATAGCCTAAGATTCACAGTGAATATTACTACTATATTATCACTCTTGTCAACATACAGTAGTCTGCATTTTTTTTTCTGATAACAGCGGCAAGAACTTGAAGTACTCCGTCATTTTTGATCATACAGATAAGACTAATACATCATTCAAAACTGTGAAGGGTATACTTTAATTTGTGTTCAGTGACAATAACAATAATTATTTTTTGTAAAATAAATGAAGAAAACATACAAGGTGCACTTTCTGCCATCTCGACATGTTTTTAAACATAAACATTTTACTAGTTGGGCTTTTCCAAAACTGTATTGCCAAACTAAAATATATGAAATCGAGTAAAACATGTTGAAACATTATACTGGACTGACTATCAGATTAACGATGGTGTGCCGGCCATAGTTCGACATGTAAAGCCAATGAATTTGTGCCAACCCCATAAAAAACGCTGATGCACCACCAGGTCATTGTTGGCTAGGTATAGCCCATTTAGACTGTACATTACTTTTCATCTAAATATCCTACGAAATGAGAATATAATTGTATGTTTTACAATATATGATAGGCTATATAATACAATTAGTAATACAATTTGTAATATGAAAGTTTAAACTGCAGCATGATGAATGTAACAGAATTAGATCAGTGTTTACTTGAAAATACCGTGTTCGCAAATATCAAATTTCTGTTTGCACCATTTTCATGGTCTTGTTAGCTGTCATGTTTTTTTTTTTATTTGATATCGTCATTCAGTTCAGGTGTGTTTAGTTTGGTCTGTAAATTTAAGTTGCTCTCTTTTGGTTCATTATTGGATGTGTTGCTGTTCTTTCATTGTGGTTTGTGCCCCTTTGGAATTATTAAAAACGACCTTCTACCTATCTTCGTGTGCTCATGATTTATACTGCAGCCACCCGTGACAAAAGACTGGACTGATTAAGTGGAAGCGGCGAATTCATTTTATTTTCATTTTTGTGTTTTTTTTTTTGTTCTTTATGGATCACTTTGCCGCTATGCACCTGCTCTGCCTAGACATTTGGAACAGTACTTCAGTCTTGTACATCAGACCACCTTCCTGGACCACTGCCTGAGCCTGAGGCCCTAACACCGCCATACACGCACAGTTGTCCGGGGAGGGTCCTCGAGTCTTGACCATGGAGGTCGTACCCCTGTCCACCGTGCTCCCTTGTGCTAGGAGTAGCTATTTGGTGTGTGTGGGCAGCATACACCATCCCTAAAACTCCCGACTGTCATGAACTCCCACCCAGCCTCCCTCTTTCACCTTCTCTCATGAGAAGTCTACAATCTTCCGTCCCACTGCATCCTGCCAGTCCCTCAGTTCATCCTCAGCTGAAACCCAGACTCCACCTCAGCCTGTTGACCCAGTTTCTCCACCATGGCTCATAACTCTCGTCTCCACTGTGGCAATCTGCAATCTTCACCCGGTTTTCTTTATTTTTCATTCTTGATTTTTTCTGAATACCATTCATTTAATGATTTGCCATGGTGTGAGGGGAAGTAAATGTTAACAATGTTTACAATGTTTAAACTGGACAGTGCAGAGAGAATGCACAACAACGTTTTGGAAGTTCAGTTGGCAGAGAAATTGGAGTTTGCATGTTCTCCCTGTGTCTGCGTGGGTTTCCTCCGGGTGCTCCGGTTTCCCCCACAATCCAAATATATGCAGTAGGTGAATTGGACCACCTAGTTTGGCCGTAGTAAGTAAATGTGTGTGTGTGTGTGAATGAGTGAGTGTGTCCCAGCACTGGGGTTGCACAAGCACATTTAATGGCAAAGAACTGTTACTTTTAATAATCCTAAAATAATCCTATGCAACTTATGCCATAGTATTATCAAAGGGTTCTGAAGGTAAAAGGTTATTAGCCTGCATTTATGATAATCTTGCCTTGCAGTCAACACTTGCTTCTACATTACTACCTGTTTTGCCCCACCAACCAATTTGCACACGTAGTGTAAATAACGAGAGAGGCAAACGCAGGTCTATCCAGAAACCATGCAATAAAGATGGCTCTGAAGGCAACAACATGCTGTACAGTGCCACATTGTAGAAAAACAGTCATTGCATTGCCTTCCTTCTGATACAAATATTAGGAAAGAGTAGATGAACTTTATTTTTAATAAAGTTCCAGATTGCATCAGTAAGCAATTGTTTCTTTGTTCACTTCTGTCACACCCCTGAACTATTTGTATTGGTTTTGTGCCTATATATGATGTTCCTGTTCCTGCCCTTGTTATGTTTTTATGAGTTAACCTTGTATCACCTATGTCTTCATACAGTTCATTGTAATCACCTGTGTTTAGAAGTTTGTTTCAGTTCAGTGTTTGTCATCCAGTCTCGTCTATGTGTACGTGTGTTCCAGCCCTGCTTGTGGATTTACCCGTTTGGAATATATTAAAGACTTTTGATTTCATTGACCTTCATCTTCGTGCTTATCCTTCACACATAGTTGTGACAACTAGGGCTGTGACGGTGGCAGATTTTTTCCACCGCTGTGGTAATGGACCAACTACTGGTGGTGGCGCGGTGTTGATATATAATTTTGAAACATAACAAACGTGCATGTTTATTTTAGACAACAAAACACTAAAGTAAATATCAAAGAAATTATACATTTAAATAAGAAAGTAGCCAAAATAAGAATGGTAAATATTAAACAAACATTTGTTGCATAAATTTGTAACAACCTCACCCAACCCTTGTCTGACGGCTCATCAAAATTACCGGCCCGAGTCTTTTCTCTCTCTTTCCCATTACACTGTTGCATCCATTAAAATAGCTCAGTTTTGTTTTTAATAGGAACATGGTTATATTTCTTTTCGTTTCTTTATAAAGTTAATTTACAAATGTGTTTCAAACTTTTTTGTTTGTTAAATTAAGGTTTTTGCCCTAATGAAATTAAGATTGCAACGTAACGACCAAGCAGCCAGAGGCAGGCAGTGAGTTAATCACAGCCTATGTTTGATCAATTTTGCCTTCTCAAATCATCACGACTTGCCTAAAATAAAATCTTCAAGCATATCACAATGTTATTTTATACGTTTAACTTTGATAAATGTATGCTATTATGCGTATACAATCGTTTGTTGGAGAGGGGAAGCTAAATGCGCTTTGCAGGACATGGAGGGGCCTGCGCAATCACTTAAATAAATTTAAATACGCTGTAATCTTTGCTCATAAAGGTAAGCGTAATATATCATCCAGAACTGTGAAGAGTGCAATATTATTTGCGTGCACTCACAATATTAACAAAATAAAGAAAACAAACAAGATGCGCTTTCTGATGTCTAGGTGTTGAACAGGAGCGCTGCACAAAAATGAAATGAAAGTCAGCGAATACTTGCCTTACAGATAAACATATATATAGAAAACTTTAAATTTTTACTATACTACTTTAAAACTAAAAAATTCAAATCGAAAACAAAAACTCTTTCATTATAAAATCCGTAGAGATGCATTTCTCTCTAAAGGCGCGTCCAATGAGCAGATGGAGAGTCGAGATCGTCATCTTAGCCCCTGGTGAAAAAAAACAGCATATGCTGGTAGGTATGTTTTGATGCTGGGATGCTGGTTAGGTATGTTTTGATGCTGGTTTAAGCTGGTCCTTTGCTGGTTTATGCTGGTCATATTGCTGGTCAAGGACCAGCATAAACCAGCTAAGGACCAGCATAAACCAGCTAAGGACCAGCTTAAACCAGCATCAAAACATACCTAACCAGCATCCCAGCATCAAAACATACCGACCAGCAAATGCTGTTTTTTTCACCAGGGACACTGGCTCAGAAAACACTAGTTTATTAATAATTCATTCAAGTATGTCCTTATTTCCCTCCGATACATTCATAGTAATTACTTTTCCTGGAGTTTCGCAAGCTTTAGCCTATTGTGTGCGTACTGTATGAACATTTAGCCTATTGTATGAACCTGGATCTCTTCCAGCAGCTGCGAAGGCACTTGCGCTCGCTGCTGTTGCCGGCGAGGACACTAAACACGGCCACGGCAGAATAATTGTTGTAGAAACACTGTATTTTATGCTTGTTACAGATTGTGTGACATCACGTGCAGTACCGCAACTGACCAACACGGTTGCAACCGTCGACCGTGGTGGCGCGGTTGTCATTGCGACCGTCACAGCCCTAGTGACAACTTCACTTTACCATGGATTTGTTTACAAACAAGGCACAAATCAACGACGGGATCTGACCACACAAGTGTAAGTAATTGTTTTATAATTGAGGTCATTACTTCATCTGTTATTACAAGGGTCATTCAATGAAATCTGTCTTTTCCACTTTGAAAAAAAAAAAAATAAACAAACATTTTTCAAATATCCATGAAATGAAGACACCTTAAAATGACAACAAATTGTATTGTGCCATCTCAGACTATATTATTTATTATTTTTATCTCATGTTTTGGTATTTTTGTCAACCCTGTTACAGACACAAGCATTACTATATACTATAGTTTTAATTAGAACTAAGTTAGATTTTTGCATGGTGACCACATGTCAATTAAGAAAAATATATTTTTTCAAAAGAGATATTTAAAAAAGAGCTTTGTTTAAAATAAAATATATTTATTGTTACAATGGAAAAGCCTAAAAGGCTGTATCTAATATACTTTTTACACTTTTTTTTTTTAAATTAATGACAGCAACAGGATTGGTGCCATAGGCACAAGAGTGACCGGAGTAACAGGGATGCACTCTGCACATTGTTGTTTAAATTATACAGTAAAGTTTTACTATTTTAAATTATTATTATTTAAACTTACTTGGCATAGTTGTATAAGTCAAGTCAAATCAAGTTACCTTTATTGATTGACTCAGAAACAAGTGGCAAATTTTAAAAGTAGTGCCAAAAAGCAGTAAGCGTGTCACTTTCAAAATGCTTTAAAATCGCCCCTTTTTTTAAACCCGATTTGCTTGAAACTTCATCAGAATAATATCAAGATACTGCAGATGTAAAACTAAGAAGGGATTCATGATACTTCAATACTGTTGCCATGGCAATGTGTCAAATTTTACAATTCTTTTCAGGTGTTTTTAATGCTCTTAACATTCTTAAAATTTCATGAAACTCAACACAAACACATTAGTTGGCAAAACCTCAGAAATGGGCATGGAGGAGGTGCTTTGTAGTGTCAGCTCTTTTGGTTTGAATGTGGATTTTTTTTTTCCTGGATTTTTAAATACTCCTAAGATAATCATGCAATTTACACCAAACTGGTGTTGCCATGGCTAGGAGTAAAAGTAAGCAAAACAAGGGAGAGAAAAAAAAGAGTCTTGTCAAGCCCTTATAAAACTAATTCTAAAGAAAACAACTAGGGCTTGGGCCGTAAATATAGCTGCAAACAGCGTTAACAGACCCAAGCCCTGGTGTCACCACTAGACATGAGACAGTGACCACTGTGTGGCAATGAGGCACAGCAATGAGGCCCTCCAGTGTCCTGAGCGAGCTCCCTGCACCCCCTTTCTGGCCTAGGCCGGGCTCGCAACAAGAATACCAGTCACGGTATAACATAGCACTACCCACTTCAGTGAAGCTGGAGCACTGGGAATGTGCGGAAACCCCATCCTTCCTGTAGGAGGTTTCGAAGCATTTACACACATGACTCATTTTTCAGGAACATATGGAAGAATGGAGGTGATTGTAACCTTCTTGGAATGGCGGACGATCTGCCGGGGAACTCAGGCTCTGAGGCTATACCGTGGACTTTTACACATATGGGATGCACTTAGGTGCACTTAAGCAGCCTTCTCTATGGATAGCACTGCTTGCTCCACATGGAGAGGGGCCTAGAAAAGGTGGCCTAACCAAAGCTTATCCCCTACAACCCCAGTTGGCTAGCCGCGGTCAACGGGCATCTTTCCATGCGGTCAGAATACAAGAAAGAAAAATGGACCCACCCCAACGGCAACCACAACCGGACTCAACATAGCATGTTGGAACATCCGAACCATGCTCGATACAGCGGACAGTGGACGTCCTGAACAGTGTTCTGCTCTCATTGCTCGCGAACTGCGGAGGCTAAATATCGACATTGCCACGCTCAGCAAAGTATGCCTCCCAGAAGAAGGCAGTCTTCAAGAACTTGGCGCTGGCTACACCCTCTACTGATCAGGCAGGCCTGCATCAGAAAGAAAGCTCTCAGGAGTGGGCTTCATGGTTAAGATTTCCATTGCTTCCAAGACCTAACAACAGGTCACTCTGACCGCATCATATCCATGCGCCTGCCACTGAGACGCCAGCAGCGTGTCACTTTTCTCAGTGTATACTCCCCAACTCTCTTGGCAGAGCCTGCAGAAAAGGACAAGTTCTACACTGACCTGCGCAATCTCCTGCAGAGAATCCCTGCAGACGACAAAGTCATCATCCTTGGTGACTTCAATGCCAGAGTGGGCCGAGATTCAGAAGCCTGGAAAGGAGTCCTTGGTAAGCATGGTGTAGGGAGCTGCAGTGACAATGGCCACTGGAGTTCTGTGCAGAGCAACAACTTTCCATCACCAACACTATCTTCCAACAAAAAGACAGCCGAAAGACCACCTGGATGCATCCTCGCTCCAAACACTGGCACCTCATTTATTATGTTCTGGTGCGCCAAAAGGACCGCAGTGATGTCCTCCACACTAGAGTGATGCCCAGTGCAGAATGCCACACTGACCATCGTCTTGTCCACTGCAAACTCAGGCTCCACTTCAAACCAAAACCCAAGAAGTATGCGGGGCCCCCCAAGAAAAGACTTGACATTGCCAGCCTTCAGTGTGATGCAGTGAAAGCCAATTTCCAGGCAGACTTACAGTGCAGGCTGGAGGACATAATTGACCCAACAGACTCCTCCCCCTGAAACACTCTGGGACCAACTTAAAACTGCTATTGGAAAATCCTCTATAGCAGTCTTGGGTTTTGCTAGTAAGAGGAACAAAGACTGGTTTGATGAAAACAACGAAGAGATGCAGGCACTCTTATCCAGGAAAAGAGTCGCCCATCAGGCCCACCTAGCCCAACCTTCCTGCCCTGTGAAGAAGTCTGCCTTCTGCCTCATCTGTAGCAGGCTTCAGCGCAAGCTCAGAGAGATCCAGAATGAATGGTGGAACAGACTCGCACAGAGGACCCAGCTTTGCGCTGACAATGGTGACTACAAGGGCTTTTACGAAGCACTGAAAGCAGAGTATGGTCCTAGGCACATGGTGCAAAGTCCTATGCACAGCGCAAATGGAAAGAAACTCCACACAGACAATACCTTGATCTTAAACCGATGGTCGGAGCATTTCCAGGACCTCTTCAGCGCTGAGCGCACTGTACAAGAAGTAGCCATCCTCCAGATACCACACCTTCCAGTGAAGGTTAAACTGGATGAACCACCCACCATTGCAGAGACCCTCAAAGCTATCCAACAGCTCAAGAGTGGCAAAGCAGCAGGTATTGACGGAATTCCGCCAGAGATCTGGAAATATGGAGGCCCAGCACTGCACAGTAAGCTCCATGACCTCTTTGTCTGCTGTTGGGAGCAAGAAACACTACCAAAGGATTTCCGCAATGCAGTCATCATCACTCTGTACAAGAACAAAGGGGAGAAGTCTGACTGCTCCAACTATTGTGGAATGACCTTGCTCTCCATTGCCGGGAAAATCCTCGCAAGACTGCTTCTGAATCGGCTGGTGCCTGCTAGTGTTGGTTTTGGCAGCCTGTTTTAATTTTAGTTTTAGTGTAGTCTTTGTGTGAAGCTGTCATTTTAGTTTTTATTAGTTTTAGTCATGTTCATACTCTTTTTAGTCTAGTCAAGTTTTAGTCAACTAAAAGTCTGAGCATTTTAGTCTTATTTTAGTCATAATGATCCATGACTATTTTCGTCTAGTTTTAGTCAACGAAAACTGATGATATTTTAGTCTAGTTTTAGTCGACAAAAACTGATGACATTTAGTCTAGTTTTAGTCAATGAAAATTGTATTTTAGTCTCTTTTTAGTAATGCAAATCTATTTAACCCAGTCAATATAGTATAAGTACCTAGTAGTATACAAATATGTGCATGTGATTGGTGTGTGTGAAACGGTGAACACAAAACTTTGCCTGGAGTCTGCCATTGGACCGGCAAAGCAATTTCCCTGAAGCATTGGCTCTGATTCATATACCCTATTAGGGCTTAAACGGATCGCAGTGTGATACGTACGGACCAGGTCAAAACCCCTCCGTTCGTCATGTGATTTTACAGGTTAATTTGCCAATTTACACGTTCAAGTTATTTAAAACCACAAGAAGAAGAAACGAAACAGAACTCAATTTGTTACTTGCGCGCTGTTCTCGCATACACCCGAAGTGCGCACAAACACAGAGACGTGTTTCACACAGAGCGGCAGACCGAGTTGATTCCTCTTTCACCTCTCCCTGCATTTAAGATACATACGCATGGGGGTTTGCGGTTACGTCGCTATATTGGAAGTATTTCTGTTTTAAACCATAAAGGCGAGCCAATGGATATCAAACTTTGTGCAATAGTTATGCCGGTAAACGTTTTAACTTCAGTTTTAACTTTACAATTCACTATATAGAAAGTGAAAGTAAAAAATAACTGACGCTGCAATACGGCGCATATTCTCTCAGACACGAATCTACTTCAACATGTGCTGATAACTGTATCTAACTGTCTAATAGTCTTAATAATTGTAATTTCAAGCCTATAATCCCCCCGGTCTGCAAGTGGGGCTTGAGAAAGTGACGTCGCCTGCGTCTGCGCAGTGCGACTTGATGCAGCCCACTTCAGAAATACTGCAAAATAATAATAATAACGTGACTAAACAAAACGAAATAACATTATAACATTTCGTTTCGTCTCGTTTTCGTCAACGAAAATGAAGAGACATTTTAGCATAGTTTTTATTTTGTAAACCACATTTAGTCTCGTTTTTATTCGTCAACAATACTGCATTATACATTTAATTACAGTCATCGTCACACGACCAGCATTTACGTTGCGTCTCGTCTTGTTTTCGTCACGTGATAAAGGTTCGTTGAAAGCAACACTAGTGCGTGCTATTGCTGAAGACCACCTCCCTGAGAGTCAATGCAGCTTCAGAGCCAACAGGAGCACCACTGACATGGTCTTTGTGCTGAGACAGCTACAGGAGAAGTGCCGCGAGCAGAACAGAGGATTGTACATAACCTTTGTCGACCTGAGAAAAGCGTTCGACACTGTGAGCAGGCAAGGCATGTGGCAGATCCTGGAGCGACTTGGATGTCCACCAAAGTTCCTCAACATGATCATCCAATTGCATGAGGACCAGAAAGGCCAAGTCAGGCTCACCACAGACCTCTCAGTGCCTTTTCCCATTCTCAATGGCGTAAAGCAGGGCTGTGTACTGGCACCGACCCTTTTTACCATCTTTTTTAGCATGATGTTGAAGCAGGCCTCACAGGACTTTGACGATGATGATGCCGTGTACATCAGGTACCGTCTCGATGGCAGTCTGTTCAACCTCAGACGACTGCAAGCCCATACCAAAACCCTAGACCAACTGATCCGTGAGCTGCTCTTTGCTCATTATGCTGCCCTCCTTGCGCACACAGAGAGAGCCCTGCAGCGCATCACATCCTGCTTCACAGATGCTGCCCAACTCTTCGGACTGGAGGTCAGTTTGAAGAAGACTGAGGTCCTCCACCACCCGGCACCAAAGGAAGACCATCACCCTTCCCACATCACCATCGGCGAGATTGAATTGAAGTCAGTGCACCAGTTCACTTACCTTGGTTGCAGTATCACATCAGATGCCAAGATTGATAAGGAGCTGGACAACAGGCTTGCAAAAGCAAATAGTGCCTTTGGGCGACTATATAAGCGGGTGTGGTACAACAAACAGCTGAAACAAGGGACCAAGATTAGTGTGTACAGAGCCGCTATTCTCACCACCCTGCTGTATGGCTCTGAGTCCTGGGTCCTCTACCACAGCCAACTGCGACTTCTCGAATGTTTCCACCAGCGCTGTCTGCGCACCATCCTCGGCATCCACTTATGATTATGTCACCAATGTTGAGGTTCTTGAACAGGCAGAAATCGTAAGCATTGAGGCCTTGCTGTTGAGAATACAGCTCCGCTGGGCAGGGCACGTCTCTAGGATGGAGGATCACCTGCCAAAAATCATCCTGTATGGCGAGCTCGCCACTGGATACCGTGACAGAGGGGCACCAAAGAAGAGATACAAAGACTGTCTCAAGAAGTCACTCAATGCCTGTCACATTGACCTCCGCCAGTGGTCTTCCATTGCTGTGGACTGTACCATCTGGTGCTCCACCATTCACCAGCCTTAAGGACAAGCGGCTCAGGAAAAAGAACAGTGACGCCGCAACTCAAAACCAGACATCCCCCTGCACCCACTGTGGCCGAGCCTGCTTGTCTCGGATTGGCCTCCACAACCATGAGCGTGCCTGCAAAAAAAAACGTGGACTTCCCCCCCTAAAATATAATCTTCGTTCGCAAAGTAAGAGCCAAAAAAAAAAGGTCTCTTATATGGACTCCAGCCCTCTACCGCTTCTCATGGATTCGTCGAGTGAGGGCCTGGCACCTGATACTCCGCTACGTCTGGCTGCCGAGGAGATGGAGGAGCTCAACAGGGTCTACTGTATGGACACTCTGGAGCAGTTTTAGCAAGCCGAACCGAGGCCACTCAGTGCTTCTACCCATTTGAGGTGAGAACACGGGAGGATACCGGCTCTACATGCAGGCTATAGAATCTAGCGAACATGTAATGGGTCGCCCAGCCCCCAGCTCTAGGCACGAGGCACGAGGCATGAGGCACGAACTCTAGGCACGATTCGTCAACCGAAAATGCATGCAGGTCCCCTACCCTCTTGATGGAGGCCAGCACAAGCAGGAGCAGAGTCTTCATTGAAAGGAACTTCAGCTCGACTGACTGCAAAGGGTCAAACGGGGCCTGCCGTAGTGCTGTCAGCCGTAGTGCTGTCAGAGGGGGACCGGGGCGGATTTAGCCTTCTTGCCCCACTGTGGAACCTGATGACCAGGTCATGCTTTCCCACCGACTTCCCTTCTATGGGGTCATGGTGCACCGCAATAGCAGCCACCTAGACTTTAAGGGTGGAGGGAGACAGCCTTCGCTCCAACCCTTGCTGCAAAAAGGAGAGCACGACTCGTAGTCTCGTAGACTGGGCTCTTGCCGAAGTGATGGTGTCTATCACTCCTTGGGGTTGGTCATCTAGAACCTCCATGTCCCATCCAGGGACCAGACATGTCGTTTCCAGAGGTCTGGACGTGGGTGCCATAGGGTGCCCCCTCTCTGAGTCAGTAGATCCTTCTTTAGAAGAATCTGCCAGGGAGGGGCTGTCACAAGGAGCATTAGTTCTGGGAACCAGGTCAGGGTGAGCCAGTAGCGTTCCCTTGGTCAGGGAATAGAACAACTGGCAGTGGGATGTTTCTGGAGAGGCAAACAGGTCTACCTGAGCCTCCCCAAAATGTCTCCAGATAAGCGTAAGTGCCTCACAAGCGCCCTTTGAGACGAATAAAGGCAAGGCATACTGCTAGCAACTCTAGGCGGTTGATGTGCCAGTTTAGCTGAGCCATTCAAACCCCCGACACTGCCTGCCCGTCGTACGTGGCCACCCAGCCGGTGGTGGAGGCATCTGTGTGTACCACAGCATGCCTGGAGACCTGTTCCAGGGGGACTCCTCTCTGGAGGAACGTAAGGTCTGACCACGGGGTAAAGGTTTGGCGGCAGGCCGGTGTCACTTTGACCCGGTGAGTGCCGCGCTGCCACGCCCTCCTTGGGACTCGGCCGTGGAGCTAGTGTTGAAGCGGTTTCATATGGAGCAGCCCCAGCGGTGTAACTAAAACTCTGTCCTCATCTCGGCTGGAGAGACCGGCTCTATTGCATCTTTCACCAATAAGTTGCGATTTCTGCACACAAGACAGGAGCATCTGCACCCTTCATAGAAGTGAAATGGATGCCCCTGAACTTGGGGAGGCACGGGGCGAACTGAATCGCATAGCTGAGTCTGATGGTCCGGAGGAGCCAGCAAAACAGACTGGGAAGCTCTATCCAGGCCCCCAGATAATGCAGTTGCACCAGCGGGACCACCGACGTACCCACGCTGGGGCAGCGATGGGGAACGCAGGGACCCCGCTCGGGCATCTCGTTGTGGGGTCAGAGTGTCTGTGTCTGGAGTGTGTGAGACACTTGCCTGCATTCAGGCAGATGGTGCGTGAGTAGTACGTCTGATAGCACTCTCCAACCGCCCACTGCCGCACACTGGCGAGAGAGGAGGATGAGCGAGGTCCGAAGAAACCCCATCAATCAAAGCATGGTAAAGCAAAATGGCAGCAATATAAATCCTAAGATTAGCAGAACATGTACCTGAGGACAGTGAAATTGTCTTGAAATGTTCATTGTCTTGAAACATGGCAGGAAATGGCCGAACATGTAACATTTCGCTGGAGACCACTGCACTGGTGGTAGTGGAGATGGTACAACGATCCCCTGAGGGTGCCGGGAACGAGTTCAGACTCTCTGTCTGAATCATTTGTAGCCGTCCTTTGAGTCTCAGACATGATTTGGAAGATTGAAGAGTCACCACAGTCTCTTTTTGGGCTCATCATCTTCGAGGAGCCAGGTCTGGTTGGAACTGGGTGGCCAACAGCCCCAACCTGAAAACTCACTGATGTCCCCGCTCATGCCCAAAACCTGCAGCAGGTCAGCCTGGTACGCCTGCAGAATCACCATGGTGTGCAAAGCAGCACCAGCCTGACCACTGCCAGGAACACCTTTCCCTCCAGTGCTGATGTTGCTTTATACGGGTTGGAGGGTGTGTCGACTTCTTGAGCAATGATGCGCTGCCAGTGAAGAGATAACCTGCAAGGATGCCTGGAGCATCATTGAATACCCTTACGCCTTTGCTCCCACAACATTGATTTATTCGACCACTATGGGTGCAAAGATGCAAGAAGAGTAAGGCTTACTCCATAAGCGAGATAACTCATCATGGAGACCAGCGAAAAGGGGCAGAGACTGATGTTGGCCTCCCGACAGAATTCATTTGAATAGCTAGGAGTATCTGGGGGTTTCTTGCTTCAGTGGGCAGTCTGAAACCTGGCCACCACATGAATCACCACCTCAAGTAACTCCTTGTATGCTTTGTCACCAAGTGAGCAGTTTCTAAAAGGCAGGTTGATTTGTTGCTAAAAGATATTTTTTCTCAAAAGTGTTTGCCCGCTACATACTAAGAAAGTTGACCACAGAGATGCCATGCATAAAGTAAGGCTATACCTCACACTGTAATAAAACTCAGTACCTGTAAATTTTAAGGTATAATTAAAGCTCATAGCCTTGTATTGACTTGTTGTTCATTCCATTGGTGAGATTGTTCCCTCAACTGCAGAATAAATGTTTTATATAATTGTAAAGCGATCTGGGAAAACCTGTCAGATGTTGCGTTTTCAGGAATTTCGAAAAATAGGTTGAATGTATAAATAATATAAATTAATTTTTTGCCAAATTGGGTTTTCATTACATCATTATTCTATAACATCTTGTCTATCATCTCTGAAAATATCTTAGCGAAATTCACTTGTTCTGTGCAGAAAAATAGCGATTTTTTGCAGCAAGCAGAAATGCCTGTGTTTCTCTTATGTTAAGAAGGCGTTGGTGCTTCACCACAAAAACAGTTAACCTATCAAAATAAACCATGTAACATGTTTAATAAAAGGTATCAATGTACATTCTCACCCAGTCCTGTGTAAACTACGACATGTAAAGTTTTTTATTTATTTATTTATTTCTATATAGTGAGATGGCGGAGCGCAACAACGCAGTCTGAAGTACTGCAGCTGCTCACTTAACGATCTTGCTCGTCTCAGTCTACGCAATCTTGGTGATGTCAGTGCCCTAAACGATGTTATTATGGACAATTTCACATCCAGAGATGAAGGATCAGATGATGAAGTTACTAAAGAGGAGAAGTCTGACGACACTGTTTTATGCACAGTGTATGAACAGTTGCACTGCGCTCACTTTTCTTACTGTGGTCAGGCTAGCATCCACTGTATTTTGTGGTGTGTGCATATACTACACGTTACGGTAATAGCGTGTAAAAACCTACATCAGAGGAAAAGTGATCTTTGGCTTTCATTTATTGAGCCAATTACTGTCAATAATGAATGAACAAATAAATAAATGAAAATAAATAAATGAATGTTTAAAAAATGGTCTGATAACAAATGTTGCTCAATTGTTGAGTAATATTCAATGTAGAATTTCCAAATAATATGAAAATAACTGATGAGAAGAAAACTAAATAAAAGCCTTTCATAAACGTGCACATAACCATTTTTATATCTAAATTCACGTTATTGTATATATTTAAAAAAAAAAAAGAACCCTCCCTGTTTCCACAGAAATGTTGTTTCACTTTAAATTAACTGTACACTACTCCAGAATGTCATTCCCGCAATGTCAGGAGATTCAAAGTTCACTTTAGGATGTTACTAAAAACTTTGTTGCTTTGCTAACTAGGAGCCACATATTATAAAGATGACCACTAATTTCTGTTAACTCAGTGTTCAAGGACCTTTTAGAGTGCTTTATGCTGTGAGACAAAGTAAATTAACTTGTCAGACACAATTCTGGACTTTGGCGTTCGCTTGTACGGTGGCTTTAAACTATTAAAGCACCTCTCAAAAATGCAGAAAATCGAACACGATACAAATTTTATGATGGACGAAAGTTTCGGAGGCAGTGTGTAAACGTGATTGACATAATGTGAGGTCGTATTTATTTTTTAATGTGCGAAAAATTCAGACGAAAATTTCGGACTCAGTGAGCAATGACCTTTACAGTCCACCACCCCAGTGCGTCACTCAGCCAGTTTCAGGACTATCTTATGTAGAATAACATAATAAAATCTCTCCAAAAAACTATATAACCAGTTTTGTCTGCTTTGGAGAGCTCTAAAAAGAAACTCCCTGTTTGCAGACCAGTTTCAATTCAGATTGACAATCCACCACCAGGGTGTCACTCAGCCAGTTTCAGGACTATCAGATGTAACATTTCACAATAAAAGCCCTCCAAATGTCATAAATAACCAGTTTTGTCTTTGATTTTGGATAGCTCCAAAAATGAAATCGTAACACGTAGTATATGCACGCACCACAAAATAAAGTGGCAGCTAGAATGACCGTGTTTTTCAAAGTGGAGGCTGGCCTGACCACAGTCTAAAACCTTCAAGGTACACTATTCGTACAATCTAAACATACAAGGGGTGATCAAACGTTCGGAGACTATGCCCATGATAAACAACGTTAAACAACATTAGTCTGTTTGTGTAATGATGCAGTATAGCGCTCCTGACTTGACAGATAGCTCTCATATGGTATCAAAACATAGGTAAAAAAAGGGTAAAATTTCACCATGTGTTGGTGGGGCCATGTAATTGGAAACATATATATAATATCATATATATGACTGTAACATATGTTAACTGAACTTTTCAATGTTGATAGAAATGAAAAAAAAAAGAAGAATTTGATTCACACCACAAATGTTGTTAACTGAACTAAATTTGTACTGAACCATTAATATTCTTTTAGTAAGGGATCATTCCTTCTAAACAAATTTGGTGGTAATGCTGAAATTTGAACTGAATGAACACAAACTGGGAGTAACAAGATTAAGAAGTTTTTATGATTTGCTCGAGGTGTGGATTTCCAAACATGATTGGAAGATAATAGATTATAATTTAGAGTTGGGGTACTCGGACTCGTACTCAGACTCGAGTCCGGTCTCGAGTACAATTTTTAGGCGACTCGGACTTGTCACGGACTCCGATGCATTTTTATTCGGACTTGACTCGGACTCAAGCCTTTCGGACTCGGGTCCGTCCGAGTCCAGAGACAGTTGACGGAAATGTCACTGACTCGATGCATTATCACGAAAGTCTTGTCCAGTAGGCTACTTGAAAGCCGACGGGTTTATGTGCGCACTAGAGATGCGCGGATGAGCTCAAAACGTCACCCGAATCCCCAGCTTCAAATAAATTATCCGCCTGCCACCCACCCGCACCTATATTTTTATCTGATTTAGATAACCGCACCCGATTGTAATTTACGATTATTCTAATTCTTAGTTTTGCATGGTGATATGATGAATGGATGGTTCATTTTTAACAGCAGATTGATTCAGCTGATCTGCACATCGCTGCACACTTATATAAGCTTAATCGTTCGTGCTTTTAAGCCAAAGCCACGCTAAAAAGAATAACGTTAACTGACATCTGGACGTGACTCTCCGCAATCTCTGATGAAATCAGTTGGGTGTTTGAACGTCTACTGGATCCCTGAACAAAAGATTACAGGGGTTCACCCAGTTTAAGAAGTTTCAGATCATAAAAATCTAATTCTTTTCATTTTTAAGGTATTGTTTTCGTTATAATGTACTGATTCAAATTAGTAATCAATAATAATTGTTAATTTTACTACTCGGCAAATCTGGTACTGGCGCGGACGGAGCGGGCGCGGGCGCGGGCACATGTCAGGCACAATCATCAAAGATATTTCAAAGGAAGCCGGCGCCACATTCCCTAATGGTGGCCTGTCATGATTTTGGCTAATGCAGGACACTACTGAATGATGCGCATCAGAGGGAATTTAGAAGTGGGTATACGCAAAGCCGACGGATTAAAAAATGGGTATCCGCAGGTACTGCACTACACCACTAAATATTACCCTATTCAATAGCATTAACACAGGCGTAGCTTCCTTTAAACTTGATCTGGAACGTCTTTTTTTCTGTCACAACTTCTCGAACAGGTGAACACACAGACACACACACAAATATGAAATCGTTTGCCTGAAAAAAAGTATTTAGAACAGGTTCATATTTTAGAAAATGTAGTTAATATTTGCCACATTATTGATTCATCTCATCCACCCGCGACCCACCCGCAAATAATCAGAATGCATTTTTTTTTATTACCCGACCCACCCGACCCGCGGATATAACCGCCATCCGCGGACCACTAGTGCGCACACACTCAAAGTGCGATCGCAGAACGCGCCTCTCAGTCAGTGTGCGAATACAGAGTTCTCTTTCGCTTTTAATAGGTTGTGTTATTGCTACACACATGCTCGTATTGGACACTATTCATGTAAATGAAGTCGGTTTTGTCTTAAGTAAACCTGAACAGTTGGGAGAAATACTGATGCATCAAAATATTTGATCTGTGCGTCAGATCTTAAAGCGACAGCAACGTAAACCTGCAGCGGCCGACCACATCAAACAATAATCAAACAACAAAAGAAAAAGAGAAAATCACTCACTGTTCTTGACTGAATCACTTATTAACTGTAATAAGAATTATCTTTAATGTATACAGTGAAGATTTTGCAGTGTTTTATTTTAACATTTATTACTTCATGAAATGTCTGTAGTCTATTTCTGTAATAGCCTTTATATAGACCTACATAAAAAAAAAAACTTACAAAAAAAACCCCTACAATTCTATTTTAAAAAAAGATTCTATTTTAAAAAATATTATTTCATTTGTATTTTTGATTAATATATGTATTAATACTTTTGCTTGTAAGTAATACTTGGAGTGTTTACTTGCCTTGAGCTCGAGAATGTTTTACTTACATTGGTTGATTAGTTTTTTCTGTACTGAAATTATTATTATTTAAACATGGTGTTTTCTGCTCTTAAGGTCCCATTCACCAAGATACCTACTCCTTTACCCCCACCCTTGAATTTATACATTTACTACATCGATGAATAAAGTCAAGTCCCGCCCTATAATTTTTCACATTCTAAAACCTGTTTCACTCTAAAATATGTCACATTACATAGATCAGCCATAACTTCTGTTGCATGACTTTAAGTTTGCTAAGCAGAGCATGGACACTAATTATGAGATGTTGTGAAATCAAAAATCAAAATGGCAAGATCCACTAGAGGTTTGCTTTTCTTACATTTCAACTGACATTGCATTTTTCTAGTTGTAAAGTTTAAAAACAGGGGTGCCCAAACTCGGTCCTGGTCCTTGGTTTAGCTCCAACTTGCCTCAACACACCTGCCAGGGGGCTTCTAGTATGCCTAGTAAGAGCTTGAGTTTGGGCACCCCTGGATTAAAACAATTTTAAGATACTGACAAACAGTAGTGTTTCCTTGGACTCAGACGGACTCGACTCGGACTCGGCCCTTTGGGACTCGGACTTGAGTCCGACTCGGCCCATTTTGGACTCGGACTCGTCTCGGACTCGATTGGTAAAAGACTCGGACTCGACTTAGGTGGACTCGAACCCAACACTATTATAATTAATGATAGAGTGGAAAAGTTACCTGGTGGCTGTCTATTGATCATTTCACCTGTCAGATACAGAAGATATGCATTATGCTTTAATAACAAGAAACCATAATTGGTTTACTTATTTAAATTAAATTTTAATGTGTCATTCTAACGTCAGATTCACACTTCTGTATTGCTAGAGCAGTAAATCCCTCACCTTTATTCAGCAGCAGTAGAGACACACACAGTGAGATTAGAAACCTCATTATGAGAAACTGCACCTCCTGCACGCACACATACATACACATTTTAATTAAAAAAATGTAAAATTAAGGAGCAAACATATAATAGAAATGATAATAATAATAAAAAAAACTTAAAACATTAATGTACACACACATTTATGCAAAAAGTGCAAATACAATCTTTGGAACAATCATTTTTACATCTATTTTTTTAAAAAATCCATTAAAAACAGATGAAATACAAAAACGTTTACCAGAGATAAATGCAGAGCAGAGCAAACTGTTTATAACTGTTGTACCCGAATAGAGTGATCCTGAACTGCAAGTGTCAGAATCAGATCAGTGCCTTTATATAAAAATGTGGGCAGACCATGACTAAAACTAAACATATCACTTAATAGTACCTTAAAACCAGTTTTTCCATTTCACACCTATTGTGTTTGACATTTAAAGAGTGTCACCTTTAAGTCCTCTTTCACTTACAGTTTTACTTACTCAGAAATGTTCTGAGGGCAGAAAGGAATGTAACCAGGTGATGGTTAAGGGCAGTGCGTGAAATGGAAAAAAAAGTGCCGGTACTCCACTCCACGAACACACAAAAAAAACAAAACACTGTTTTCATTTACATAATTCACACTCTATGTATAGTACCACAATCAGTACATCAATAATTAAACACGTTTTCAATACAAATAAGCAAGTCCTGAATGTTAATATATATGGATCCATTCAGAATCACTACACCTCTTGACCAACACATAATCTGGAACACTCCAGCTTTTAAGCCAGATACACACTGAACATAATAATTTAGACGCAAGTCACTATTCTCTGTATTAGTGCTATTTTGAACTTTCATTTTGAATGTTTTTACTTACAGAACCCTTGGACTTTCCAGGAGTTTACTGGTTTAAAATTATCACGAAAGTCTTGTCGAGAGCCTTCTATTTTCTCTATTTTCAATTTAGCATGTAATTCATACGCTGAAATTGACTTTGGTGTGCATATAATATGCATGTGATTGTCATGCATATAATGCGCAGTTTTCGTGTGCATATTATATACATCTACCCCATGCACTTTCATGAGATCATGTGACAATCCCTGAGGTAGACCAACTCCGCTTGCATCCATTCATGTGAATTGTCGAGATGAGACGACAACTCCTGGTAGTGTGATATATATATTGTGATTTCTAATCGCCCAGACACTGACGCTTTGACTCTGTGTACCGGCAATGTGTCAGAAGTGCCGGTACGCACGAAAAAGTGCCAGAAATAATAAATGTTTGTTTTTTTTTTTTACTGCGTACCAGTGCATACCGGCCCACTATAAGCACTGGTTAAGGGGGGTTAAACTAATTATAAAGGTAATGATGCACAAAGGTGTGGACAAAAGAAGTGAAAGGTTCTTTAAGAAAACCGCAGGTGACGCCATCGCTTATGCATATGAGTAAGCGAGAGCGAGCACGCAAATTAGGAAGTCACCGAGTGATGCTGCTTGTGTATGTGATCATTGTTTGTTCTAGTGTAACCTGATATCATCCAGGTACAGATCGCTATGTATAATGTTTTCATAAAAGTGTAAATTTTCTGTGTACTGAAAGATTTATTTGAATGTCGATTTATATCATCCGGCAGTTGGATGTTGATGCAGGATTGTGTTGATGTGGCTGAGCTAGCACACTGTATGTGCAGACAAGGCTTACATAAAGGAACTGATATATTAGAGAGTACACTAAGAAACACAAAGTAAAAAGTGAGTAATATCTACACTATGTAATTTCAGATGTGTTTTGAGAATACTTTTGGTTTCTAACTGTGTGTGCATTTCTAAGATGTTGTGTTTTCTTTGTTTTAGAGTGCTACTACTGTATTATTAGTAGTAGTAGTACTAGTGGTTCACTATCTGCATTGTTCTGATTTATTGCACACAAGAAATGACAACAAATTGTACTAAATAATATTTTTGTTTTGGGTTTTAATGTATTTTATTAAAAAATAATAATAAATCAACATCTCTAAGGCTTACTGAGATAATTAGTGGGCAAAGACACACAGAACAAGTAGTCATCGACTAAATATCATATCATATGAATTTTCATTCGACTGCTTCATCAGTCAATCGCACCAAAGCTGCCTATGGGGTAAATTGAGTAAAACACAGAACTTTAAAGAAAAAAAAAAAACTTTTCCAATGCTACCGCGCTCTCTGTGAAGCTGATATGAGCGACAACAGAACTGGTTCAAATCTCTGAGACATTTCATTAGTCAGCTAGTGCTAGCATTTACTTTAGCGCTCCTCTCAGGGCAGGAGTACTTAGTAGGTCCATATTACTGTTATTTTTACTGAACCACTTGTTACTCTTGAGGAAGATTTTATTAACTAAAATATAAAGGAATTGTGTCCAAATTAATTTACTATTAGAGTAATGCGGTTCTACCCTATATTTTGCTGGACAAGCACATACTGTTGTTGTAAGAGGCCATAAGTATGGAAAAATAGACAAGCCCATATGATTAATTTTTGGGCCCCACTAGCAGAGCTATATCTCATATTATTTTAGGGGCCACTAAGAGGCCGTTAAGGAAAACCATCTGTTTCCCATGATAGTGTTTACCTTAGGGACCCCCCCGCCCCAATGATTTAGGTTGACATGCTTACGTGCAAAGACCACTATATAACGCTGTCCTCAACCAAGTAAAGATCAGTTCTCTATAGACAACTCGTCTTGATTGTCTCGGCAATAAAGTCTATCTTTTGGCATCAAAACCCAAAACTCAAGAGTAATTCTTCGACGGGAAAAGGGGGAACCACAACATAATTGGCGTCACGAACAGGATTTCGAAAGGACAGCGAGGTGGACCACGGCGAGCGGACTCTGGACGAGCAACACAACAACTTGGCCAAAGGTAAGCAGTTTTGCTTATATAGTTAGGTTGTGTTGTTTTCCAGAGTTTGCTCGTGGTGAGACACTTTACATCCTTCTAAATTTATCGGACTGTAATAATTGGAGGAAAGAGTTGAAATAAATGGAAGAGGGGTTTTGATTACAAAAGCACTAAATGCATGCATTGATCTGTATTTTCTGTTCAGCTGGACTTGAGGAGAACAGTGAATTCAGGTTTTCAATTTTAAGTAGAAGTAGATTAAAAGTGTTAGAAAAAAAGCGCTAGTGAGAAAGTCCTACAAGGGTAGGCAAAAGTCCTACAAGGGTAGGCAAAAGTCCTACAAGGGTAGGCACTGCAAGGGTTGCCTTTCCTTGAGATAAGGTTATCAAGTGAAGACAGAGTGCAAACTTGTAAGTTTATTTATTAAGTCTTATGGATAACGCTCTGTTGGTGTTAGGAAGTTACAGAGGGCTGCAGGAGTAGGCAAAAATCCTGCAGAGTACTGCTTTTTTACTGTGTTGAGGAAAGTTTCAGTAAAAGAGCGAGTAGAACTGACAGGTCACTCAGGAAGAGTATAGTCTATTTAAGTGTATGTGTGTGGTTGTATGCGCATGATTGATGTGTAACAGACTCTGCATCTTGTGAGCGGCGACTGCGGGCCCTCCTGTGTTTCACAGAGAGAGAGCGTAGTTGTTGCCTCGCTTGAGAGGAGTACATGAGCCCAAAATAAGGGACACAGTGTGAATGTATGAGCCCAAAATAAGGGACAGTGTGAATGTATGAGCCCTGTAAATAAAGGGACATGGATAAATGTGTACATGAGCCCCAGATGAATAAAGGGACTGGTATGAATGTGGAATAATACTTGCTTAAAAGTTTAAATAATTGACTGAGAACTATTGTGTAAATTTAGCTTAAAGGAAAAGTGGCTGATATTGCTGTGTGGTATTAGTCAAAGGTAAACCATTATTATTATATAAGTAGTAAAGGAGGCATTGCTATAATACTGATTGTTTGAAGCAATTGGGAAAAAAACTATTCAAGTTTAAGGGTTGTATTGTAGAAATATGGCTGCAACTCCTGTAGAACTTTTGGGATCGAAATGTCCCTTAAGTAAAGAACTTATAGATAAGTTCTTCAAAAAATGGCAGAAAGGAATGAAAAAATTGATGACAAAATGGCCTAAAGATGGAACATTTGATGCAAGCCTGTGTGAGGAAATGGAAACATTGATAAAAAATTACAAGGCTAAAGATATGAATCAAAAACAGAAAAAAAGAGAAGAAAAAAGAAAAATGGAACAAGAAGTGTTGTCTTTATTCAAAAAAGAAGGAGAAAACTTACTGAGAAATATGAAACAGGCTAGGAAGATTTTAAAGGAGGCAGAGAGAGAAGCAAAAGAGAAGGGAGAAGTGTTTGCTGACCCCCCTCCTTATGGGGCCTCTCAAGGTCCCTCGCAAGAAAAAGGTTCAAGCCGTGGTAATGAAAGAAGAATCTAACCAAATGACTGTAATGCCTTCTGTAAATGCTTCTCATCCAGCTGTCCAGCCAACTCTGCCTGCAGCAACTCCTCCGAATGCAAACCAGGCCCCTTCCCCCATTGTCAATGTTTATGCTCAGCAGCAGGGGCCCCCCGAGTGGAGAAGGAAACCACAGCCACGGGGACAGAGAGGAGGAAGCAGAACGATTAATTACCCTCCAGGAGTCTGCTGTGGGTGCGGGCAGCCAGGCCACTATTGGAGAAATTGTCCAACTAATCCATGGCCACAAGCATCTGGAGCTGGAAGGGGGGCGGGTTGGCAGGCATCTTTCCATAGCCCTGTGAACCACTGGGGAAGCCCAAATCAAGAATGCTAGGGATGCCCAGAGAATCCTAAGGGGGAGAGGCAGCTTCCAATTTTAACAACCAATGCAACCCAAGAACCTGTATTAGATATTGAAATAGAAGGGAAAACAATACCAGTAATGCTTGACACGGGAGCCATGTATACTTGTTTAAAATCAAATTATGCCTCACACCTCCCCATGTCTGGGAAATTTGTAAAAACAGTAGGATTCTCGGGACAAACACAACTAATTCCCATGTCAGCTCCAATCTGCCTAAAAACAAAAACCAAAAGTGTGACCATGCCTATCCTGATATCAAATCAGACTCCTATTAATCTGCTAAGAATAGATGCATTATGCAAATTGGGTTTAAAAATTTGGTGTTCTACAGATGGGGTGTATGTGGACATGATAGAAACTCAACTGATGATCTCTGAGCCAAAAGCAAATGTGTACTGGATAGGACAGATAGAGAATGACGTGAGGAAGACAATTGATAAGTGGGGTAGATTCATTGAGGCACAAATTCCTGAATCACAGATGCCCAAGTCAGAATTTCACTGTACAATGAAATATGACCCCATGAGAAATGCAGACGTAGAAAAGAAATGGCTAGAAGGAACCAAAGAACAGAAAATTGAAATGATCTCCCAATACATCATAATAGGCAAGCAAGGAGCAGCCATGAAAATTGCTGAAAATGAGTTCATAAACAAATGGTTCGATGTAGATGATTCTGTGCCACATATATCTTTATATGTAGGGAAAAATTGGGAAGCAAAGGATCTAGGACCAATGATGAAAAAAGCTACACAATGTGAGTGGGAGACTACAATAAATCCATTGATTTTCCACTCCGCTGACAAAAATTACATAAAAATCTTGTGTGGTACATCCTTGCTAGGTACGCCTCAGGAGATAGTCATTAACCAGAAACAAGAAGTACAAATGATGTCAGCCCCAGGGCTAGAAAGTACCACTGCTAAACTTTTACAGGAAGTTGAACATCAAGTACCAGCTGAACTATGGTCGCAGCATGAGACAGATGTAGGGTTAGTGAAATCAGCCTGCCCAGTACAAGTACAACTTAAGCCAAATGCACACCTTCCTAGGAAAGGACAGTATCCCTTGAGCCAAGAGGCTGAATTAGGTATAAAGGATACAATTGAAGGAATCGTCGCAGCCGGAGTGTTAATAGAAACCAACAGTTATTGCAACACTCCCATCTATCCTATACTTAAAGCTAACAAAACTAAATGGCGTCTTGTACATGATTTAAGAGCAATAAATGATATAGTAGAGGATTGGCCAGCTGATGTTCCTAACCCACACACACTGCTGACAAATGTTCCTCCTGATGCCAAATATTTTACGGTAATTGATCTTTGTTCTGCATTTTTCAGCATTCCAGTGGCAGAAGAAAGTAAATACCTGTTTGCATTTACATATGCGGGCAAACAATATTCATATGCCCGCTTGCCCCAAGGGTACAAACATTCGCCTCATATATTTAATCAGGTTCTCAAAGCTGATTTAGAAGACCTATTGCTAGATAGCACTTTGTTACAATATATGGACGACCTTATTTTGTGTTCAACATCACGAGAACAGTGTCAAAGGGACTCCATCAAAGTGCTTACAAAATAAGCACAAGGGGGTCATAAAGTATCTAAAACCAAACTGCAATATTGTCTGCCGCAGGTTGAATACTTAGGGCGATTAATTTCATATGGCACCAAGGCTATAGCCCCAGCTCATTTAGAAGGCGTAAGTAAGGCACCATTGCCACAGACAGTAGGCCAGATGATGACCTTTTTAGGGATGACAGGCTTCAGTAGTGATTGGATAGAGGACTATGCTATAAAAACAGCTCCATTGAGAGACATCATGAAGCAAGCAGGGCTGCAAAACACGAAAGCCCCATTAGCATGGCATACAGATGCCTTAATGGCATTTGAGTCAATTAAGAAAGAGTTACAAAAGGCACCTGCATTAACTACACCTGACTATACCAGACCCTTCCACCTGTACGTGGCTAATAGGGCCGACGGGTATGCATCAGCTGTATTAATGCAGGAAACCTGCAGTGGTAGGAAAAAACAACCAATAGCCTACTATAGTACTAAACTAGACAATGTAGTGCAAGGATACCCACCCTGTTATCAACAAGGTCTTGCAGCTGTACATCAGGCGTATGAAAAAGCAGCAAGAATAACTATGGGATACCCAGTTATCATTTACACGCATCATAAAACGGCAGAGTTAATTGAGCAAGGGAAATTTGTTTTGACTCCAGCCCGTGTTCTAGCGTATAATTTGCTACTTACATATCCTGATATTACTATTAAGAGATGTAACACTGTTAATCCAGCCGAATTAATTCCATTGGAGCATGAAGGTAAACCACATGATTGTGTAGCCAATTCCTTAGCATTCACAAGGTTACGTCCTGACCTTGAGTCTGTCCCAATTCCTGAAGCAGAAATTTCTTACTTTGTAGATGGATCCAGTTTTAGAGATCATTTGGGAATTCATACAGGATATGCAATAGTAAGAAAAGATGGAGATAATTTTGTGCCTGTAATATCTCTGCACTGCACACAGCCATGCTCTGCTCAATTAGCAGAATTAAAAGCCCTTACAACTGCATGTCAATTAGCAGAAGGACAGACAGCGAACATCTTTACAGATTCTGCATATGCTCATGGCGTGTGTCATCTTTTTGGAGCAGTATGGAAACAAAGAGGTTTTAAAAAGAGTGATGGAACCCCCATACAGCATGCTGAGCAGATAAGTCAACTAATTTCTGCTATGATGTTACCAAAACGAGTAGCAATCATCAAATGTCAAGCACACAAAAAAGGAAATTACTTTGTCATTAAAGGTAACAACATAGCAGACTCTGAAGCCAAAAAGGCCTCTGGGTGTCAGATAGCTAATAATAGCTCCAGAAGTAATTATAGAACCACACCCAAGCTTAGATGACATTATTCGAATTCAACAGCAGGCAGGCCCATACGAGCAATCTATGTGGCTTCAAAGAGGAGCAACAAAAGATTCTCAAAACATTTGGCATTCACATGAAGGCCATATTGTGGCACCCACCTCACTTTTGAACATCCTTATCCTAGATGCTCATGGGTTTGACCATTGTGCAAAGGGGGAGGTAGTAAGGAAAATTAAACAACAAGGTTATTGGTCACCATACTTGTATGCAATGGTATCAGAATTTTTGTCTTCCTGTGAAATTTGTGCCAAGTATAATGTCCGAAAAGGGATAACAACGCCAATGGGGCATATACCCGTGCCTGAAGGACCTTTCAAACACTTGGTGATGGATTATGTGGATATGATAAAACGAGTACAAGGTAAGAGATACATGCTTGTTGTTGTTGACAGATTTAGCCGTTGGGTAGAAGCAGTACCATCAGCAGATGAAGGGGCAGGAACGGTAATAAAATTTTTGACAAGAGAAGTGTTTCCCAGATTTGGAATCCCATCAGAAATAAGTTCAGACAATGGACACAATCAACACCACTACTCCAAACCCCACAACTCAGACTCTCAACCACACTTCCCTTCCATCAACTTTTCAACCCTCCACGAGACCCAGTAACAATTCAATTTCAAATACAGGAGAACCAGGACTGTATGGAAAACAACGTAGAAACAGTGAAGAAACTTACAGCATGTATGAGAGTGATAATAAACTGGATGTTTTATGGGAAACTGCTCAAAGCAATCAGTGGTATGAGTGGGCAACTTTTACAACAATGGAACTAAAGAAAAAAGATTGCCTATTCTGTTCTAAAACACAGATGAGCCAAGTGATAGTAGTCCCTAATCCATTCACTTATGAACATTGTGCTATATTCAACAGAAACTTTTGTCATTTAGGAAGAGACTTCAGACCTTATTGTCCAGCTGAGTGTCTAGGCTCCCTAAGCAATGCTAAACAAAAACCATTCCACAAGAATATACCTCGATTGAGAGCTAAATGTAGAAGCTTAGATCTAACTGAAGATTTGAAAATACAAGCTGATCAAATAGAGATTCCACTATGGTACACCATAGACTACAGTAAAGAATATGAGTGCTTTGTTAAACCCACAGGGGTTGTAAATGTGGGACAATTCAAAGGGAAATGCAGTGTGGTTTGGAATTTAGATACAACGATATTTCGAAACGTTGATGATTCTAAAGACTTTCCACCCCTTCGGGCATCAGGAATGAGGAAAGGAGAACAAATATTGCCAGCTAAAACCTGTAAAAATCAAACTATATCATTACCTAATACAGACCTATATAAGGACCAAACTATATCATTAGCCGATTTCTTTTGGATGTGCGGAAAAAGAAAACTTTTATCTGCCTTACCTCTAGGGTGGAGAGGAAAATGCACTAGAGTACGATTAATGCAAGAACTCCATATAATAGAATGGGATTTGAAATCCTCATTGGGGAGAAATGAAACAATTAATCACAGAGTTAAGAGAAATTATATACCAGATCCTAAAGTATATATAGATTCAATAGGTCAACCCAGAGGTATACCGAATCAATTCAAGACACGAGATGAAGTCAAATCAGGTCTAGAATCAATATTCATTTGGATTAAACAAAATAAAAATACAAAATGGATAAATTACATATACTACAATCAACAAATTTTCATTAATTATACCAACGAAGCATTAATTTCTTTAGGAGAACAATTAGATGCAACCAGTAAAATGACATGGCAAAATAGATTAGCCCTTAATTGGATGCTAGCGGACAAAGGAGGGGTATGTGTCTTATTCGGAGACCAATGTTGTACCTATATCCCCAATAATACAGCACCAGAAGGAACATTTACAAAAGCCATGGCTAAACTTAAAGAATTACAAGTAGAAATGGCAACTAACGCTGGAAGAGACGAAAAAACATGGGATTGGTTTAATTTAAAATTAGGATCATGGGGAGCATGGCTAGCAAAATTAGGAATACTCTTGGGATGACAATCGGTGTAGGAGGATTACTATTTTGTTGTATACTACCATTATTAGAATCCCTAGTTATCAAGGCCTCAGTTAAACAAATGGACATGTCAAGGCATCAAGATGATGAAAAAAAGAATCTGACTCAACATGAATGTTATCAGGACTTGCTTTACAAAACTGCTTTGCAATTACATCTGGCAGAGGAGATTTCAACTTCTTCTGACGATGAATAAGACAAATCTATCTGCTATCTACATTTTTATATTATATGTGTTTTGTTTCAATATCAGATGATACGTATCTTAGTTTGATTTCTCTTTGTTTAGTATTATTCTTATGTACTCTTATTTTCATTGTTTTATATGTATTCTACATAACTGTGATAACCACAGGCAAGGCTGAACCAACTGCACGCACATGCTTCAACAATCTATGTTAAATGGAAAGGTATGTTAAGGTGTCAGGGTCTTTTACTCCCTTCTAGCCAAATGATAAGAGGGGAGAGAGGGCCAAGAGTTTGGCCCTAACATCTTCCGGAATGCCGTGGCATGATTTAGTTAATTGATAATGAAACATAGTGACTTTATTTTTGTCACTGAGTAGTAATTACTGAGAGGCTGGATCTTGACGCAGCACTCCGGAGAGGTGAGACGTAAACGTCTCAAAGGGGGAATATGAGGAAGATTTTATTAACTAAAATATAAAGGAATTGTGTCCAAATTAATTTACTATTAGAGTAATGCAGTTCTACCCTATATTTTGCTGGACAAGCACATACTGTTGTTGTAAGAGGCCATAAGTATGGAAAAATAGACAAGCCCATATGATTAATTTTTGGGCCCCACTAGCAGAGCTATATCTCATATTATTTTAGGGGCCACTAAGAGGCCGTTAAGGAAAACCATCTTGTTTCCCATGATAGTGTTTACCTTAGGGACCCCCCGCCCCAATGATTTAGGTTGACATGCTTACGTGCGAAGACCACTATATAACGCTGTCCTCAACCAAGTAAAGATCAGTTCTCTATAGACAACTCGTCTTGATTGTCTCAGCAATAAAGTCTATCTTTTGGCATCAAAACCCAAGACTCGAGTAATTCTTCGACGGGAAAAGGGGGAACCACAACACTCTCAGGGCAGGCGTACTCAATAGGTCTGTATTATGGTTATTTTTACTGAACTATGCCCTGCTTTAAGGGCAGGAGTGCTCAATAAGTTCGTATAACTGTTATTTTTACTGAACTATTCACTGCTTTCAGGGCAGGAGTACTCTAAATTCGTATAACTGTTATTTTTACTGAACTTTTAGCTGCTCTCAGGGCAGGAGTACTCAATAGGTTTGTATTGTTGTAAACTTTTTCTTAGAAACCAGGAGACGTTTTGGATATCTTGAAGCAGAAGTTTCTCTTTATTGAGATACTAGCTGTGCATCGCTGCAGTCATCAAAAGTCGTCTGACAAAAGCTCATCACAGAAGAGTATACAGGTTTCAAGGGGGAGGAGTACATAGAGGTGGAATCAATCTAAACAAAGCATGCAAATGCGGTACAGGAAATCAGCCTTGATCTATTTAGAATACAAATGTCATAGGTGCTAAACAAAAGGCACAGTTGTACCTTGAGCTTAGAATTCACACTTAACTTGGGAAACCTGCCAGATGTTCAGGAACTGCATAAAGACAAAAGGTTACTGTCTCAGGGTCTGGGCTGCCTGCTCACAATATACATAACTTTTTCAGTTCATGCTGTTATATTGGAACCTATGTTTAACCTTTTATAAATTTGTAATACAACAATTCCCCCTCTGAGAGTTCTAATAACTCTCACATAATACAAATTTATACCTCCATAAATCCATCCTATAGTCTGTGTTTGTTAACATTAAGCCCCATCTTCCATTCATGTAACTTCAAATAGTTACAGGCACATATATCTTATTCCGTGTCTTGTCCTAGATTTAATTAGGTGTAATAGTTCTTTTTAGAATCGTAACTGTGTCATGATATCTGAAGGAGGACTCAAATGCAGAATGAGTTGTGACAGTTTATTAATGGCTGATGGCTGACAGGACAAAAGAGAAGGTGAGGAGGGAAGCAGTGCACGGTCCAAACAATAGGCGATGATGAGAGACAGGGGCAACAGGCAGCACGAGAGCGGCCGCTGGGTCCAACCCAGGATGGCAAAGGGCTAGAGGGATGAGAAGGCTGAACAGCAGGAGGCTAGATGTTAGCAATGGTCCCCCGACAGGAACACAGGATATAGCCGCTCCACACACATGCTCTCACAGGCACTGCACAGGTCTGGCTGCGTTGCAGATGAGGGAGCAAACCAGGAGCTCGGCCTGCAGGATAAGACAGGACTAGACAGAACTAAAGACAGACAAGAGACAGTATTTAGTGAACAATTTGGTGAGGAATAAACAGTATCACAAACGGGAAGACAAGCTAGCAAACATAGACTATAGCACAGCAAAGTAGAACAATGAACTGGCAAAACAAGAGGGAAAGGGAGAACAATAAAAAGGAGCAGGGAACATAAGGAACAGGTGAGAACACACAGACAAACGAGAGAGGAACACAAGGACCAGATGACGACACTCAGACAAACGAGAGCTAAACAAGGGGGCGTGGCAACGGGTAACAAGGAGGCAGGACAAGGGGAGCACATTGCAGACAACAACAAAGACAGAGCCATGTGCTCAGACACAACACAAACATAGAAACATGAAACAAAGACAACACAGACAAGACTGTCAGGGGAGAACCCTGACAAACTGTTGACACATACGACATGGATGGTAACATGTCGTACAAGCTACATAGATGACATAGAAAACCATGTAGCATAAGAGTGGAAGTCCTGAAGTCCATGGCGCCTGAATAGCTGTGAAGTCTGTTTTCTGTAGTCCATTTCCCACGTAGATTCACTCAGATGACTCTTTGTCCTCATGAAGCTTGTTCATGGATGTTTGAGGTGATGCTTTACACCAGGGTGCTGCTTATGAAGATGACATGGCATGTACACATACCTGCAAAACAAGAAAACAAAGAAACAGCAGACCAGCAGTATTCATGCATAGACAATTTTAGACTTCTGTTGATCGTATAGTGGTTTTAAGTCTGGTGATCGTATAGTGGTTTTGTTGACCTAGTCTTAAGTCATTTGACACCTATGGACCAGTGAGGTGGGGATAAACTACTGATAGGGGAAACCTATGAGGAAGTCTTCACCACAGGGTTGGCCCCCGAGGCCTGTTGCACTTCGGTTCTTCCCCGGGCTCCTCACTGGTCTGTGTGTGTCCTAGTCTGTCCCTGTAGTTGGTTTGCAAACTTTATCGCACAACATCTTCATCCTTCAATGAAACATCAGTCATAGCAAACATCATAACTCATAGAGGATGGGTGAGTGACTGGAGTGTGTTGTAGTATAACTTTGAAGGCTGTGAGTGTACTTAACTGGTGTTCTCTCAATGGAAGGGAGTGATAGTCACCTTCCTGTAGTTTTATTTACAAAGAATATTTCATCTTGTACAGTACTGGGGAAATTAAGCACTCACAGCCCTAACAGTTAACACCTAAGCAAACTGCTCCAACAGTTTGGCGAAGTGGGGAGGGGCTGCTTCAGAGTGGTAAGTAGACTGAGTAAGAGCTGAGTAAAGCTGTTCATTTCTTCTAATGTGTTTTTGCTTTTCCTATACTCTTTCATCCAGTGTCCAGGTTTACTATAGTAATGACAACTGCCCTCCCTCTTAGGACATTTACGTTTCTGTTGGTTCTTTGCGTTGACCTGAAAGGATGCTGCTGCAATCTTTACTCTGGCTTTAACATCAGAGTCTCTTTCCCAAGTAGCTAAGCAGTCTAGGTTACTTCTGAGAGTTCTGTTAGACCAAGCTTGATCTAGGAATGGCAATGCTTTTTTGTACTCGGCTACAAGGCCATCTGACCAGATGTGGACTAGGGGTCCCTTGTCATCTAGCACACTTTCAGGATCCTCAACTATTCCACTGTAAGATACAGCTGTCTGACAAAATCTTTCAGTGTACTCACTTACAGTTTCATCTTTCTTCTGCATACAACTTTTGACCAATCCACTTTTGGTCTAACAGTGTTCTTTAATTTTCTCAGAACTCCCTCTCTCAATTCATCTTTACTACCTTGTTTAAACTCAGATACAGTTACTGCATTTTCAAAATCACTGAATTCAGACTCTGTCAAGATTTTGGATATTAGCTGGGTGACTTCAGTTAGAGACATATCATACAGCCTCAATTTCTTAGACAACTCTCTCCTGAATTGAGAAAAATTTCCATGCACTGATGGCAAACTCTCAACAAGTCGTTCTATGGCTTCAGGGCTTAAGGCTGTACTGACCACTTGGACCTGCAGTATGGGGGTTGCCGATGGAACAGTGTCAACCCCTTCTGCCCTACTCTGAGCCTTTTGTCTCACTCCACACGCTTCAACTGCATTTACATTTTTATCTCTTAATCCAGTATTGCTATTGTCCTCTACAAAAAGACTGTAAGTCAGGATAGCTTTCATCTGACTGTTGGTCTTTTGAATTACTTTTGGTTGAGGCCTTGTTATGGTCCACCTTTTTAGTGAGAAAGGACACTCTAGTTTGTAGTTGTTTGTTGTGTTCTTTTAATTTAGCAATACACTGAGCTTGTTCTTGTGCTAAGGATAAGGTAAATTCTCTGTGGCAGCAAATAATGCCTTTAATGTTTTTCTTTCTGATACATGCCCCAAGTACCTTTTTGCATTCTTCAGTTGACCATACTTTTTCTGGATCAATACCAAATTTCTTTGTCAAATCCAATCTGACTGACTCTGTCACTATTGAGTCCATGTGCTCTCCTAACAATGATTTGAACTCATTGTCTGTCCATAAAGGGGTGGCTAGTCCACCTTTCTCAGTTGTTGGAATCAACCTAGCACTTTGGGTTTGGGCTAAAATGCCTAGCTCAGGCCGGTGCCCCAGGCTCGGGAATGATTATCGGAGCCCTCTCCTGGACATCACGCCAAATACGCATAACCTTTACTCAGTTTATTATATGTAAGTGTGAACTCGTGAAACATATTTTAAAGGAAGCCGGCGCCATGGTCCTGACTGCTTCACTGTCTTTACTGAGAGTATTTCTAGGGAATATCTGTATTTATTCCCATACGATTTAAATAGCTATTCATGTGGTGGACTGTCATGATTTTGGTTAATGTAGGACACTAACGAATGATGCGCATCAGAAGGGACTTAGAAGTGGCCGTATGCCTGCATGTACCCTGCACTACTCCTAGGCGGTGGTCAAGCTGAACGCAACAGACTGTACAGTGGAGCAGTATAACTTTTTATGGTTCTTTAACTGCATTTTATTTTGATAATCATCATTAGTATCACTGGATTTGTGACATGAGACACCAAAACCGCAAGCATCAACAGCCACCGCAATATCAGGTAACACTTTACGGTAATGGTACATTAATTGGTGTGAATTCATGCATAAATTCATGCATGAATTATGCATTATTTCATACATTAATATCTCATGAATGACCAACACCCTTAAAAAGTAGTTATATTGATCAGATCCATAAAATCTTATATTCTTTGTTAAAAAGTGACAATATTAACCAAAAGTTTAAAGGTATAATGATGTATTTTAAGTGTGAAATCATTTTGTCCACACAGATCCCATGAAGGTCCCATATGTTCATACCTATATGGGACCCACATTGTGAAAGACACATAGGAATCCACATCAATTGCCCATTTCCATGCTGCCTGGGTATAACCCATATGAGGTCCACATACCAATTTTGACTGAATCTATGCTCTAACGTTACACTATCCTGCAATTTTCGCTGGTTTCAAAAGACCAGACAAGCTGGATATTACCTAGCCCAATGCTTGACGGTGTGTGACATATCCTCGGGAAAACTCTCACTCCCAACTCATCACATATTGATGCAGGGTCACTTTTTGACGCACATGATACCCCTTTAGTGTAATTTTTAGATATTTATGGTCCTCCATGTAGATGGAAAAGGCATGGGAATTTTATCATCATGATTCAATTATAGGCATATATTAGGTAATAATTTTGCCATTATTGCATTTATATTAGGGTGGGACTTTTACATTGCACTATTTACACATTTATGAGCATGTAACCCACCTTCTTACCCCTTAGTGTAACCATTTGTCAATATGGAACTCAGGATAGAACAGGCGGATACAACTACATTCACAATTTATTAAAAAGTATTAATATTCTTAAAGTTTTCCAGACAAAATTGTTTGATTTGTGCCAATTTTCTGAGAGAAGTGTTGCATTTTCTGACAGAATTGCAAGGGTGCCGATATTTTTGGCCATGACTGTAAGTCATGGTTATAATCTGTCATAAAACTAAAAGAAGAAGAACATAATTTTGGGGGATTAAAACCTTATGATTTACTCTATTCTTCACAAAGATATCGCATGGCTTCAAAAAAAAAAACTAGGAATGCAACACAACCTCTTTGTAATATTTTATATTGCTTTTTTATTGTTAGTTTTTGCAATAAATACCTGTGACTGTACTTTTATTTGCCGGTTATGTTTTTTATATTACTCAGAAGTTGGTAGGTTTGGGAAAGGGGTGGAGTTATTAGGGATGGGACGATAAATCGATTCGTGGATCGATTCTGAGATCTTCTGAATGCATCACGATTCTCTTTGGAATCAAGCAGAGCAAGCAGTGCCATCTGCTGTTCAAAACTAAGCTCAGAATTGATTTGAGAAAGAATCGCAATGTTTTCGGAAAATCTTGAATCAATGCTGAATCATTTCTCAATTCGCATTGCAACGATTTATCATCCCATCCCTAGGAGTTGTGTGTTCCAAAATATCTATGAAAGTATAAATGTCCATAAAATGATTTCTATTTTTACAAAGGCATGAAAACATCTCGGTTACGTATGATAAACCTCGTTCCCTGATGGAGGGAACGGAGATGTTGTATCGAGTGTACGACACTAGGGTTCCCTGTGTAACACGCCACAACTCAGACTGCATCATGAGTGTTTGGAGCGCAGATAGTAACAAGCCAGTGTGTTAAAATAAGTGCAGCTCACCTCTTTGTGACCTTCCAACGTCCAATAACTGACCTGTTGCAGGCCTTTCCTCAGTGGAGCAGCTGAGCATCTTGAGAACGTTGGAACAGTGACTGTTTCCCCTAAGGGAAAAGACACTACGGAGATCACAACCTGCACAGGGGTGGGGTAAAAAGTGAAAACACCATTAGTTAAGTGATCTGAGGCTCCACACCAGGGGAGACTACCAAAAACTCAGAACCTAGAAACAGCAATGTCTTAGGGGAAACACCGCATCCCAGGGAATTATGGGTGGAAATTACACACATGGGGCCGCATGAGGAGCCACTACATATGGGGCACTAATCCAACCAAGAGTTTGCTAAAGAAAGGTCAGGAAATCTACTGAATCTATAGAAGCATAATCACCGTGAGGGGAAGCGCTATGGCAAGCTCTACACCAAACCAGAGTGCGGAGTTGAACAGCTTGTGTTCAAGACTCTAGCAGACACTGGTTCCATGCGCAGATTGTAAAATCTGGCGAATGTGTTAGGTATAGCCCAACCTGCAGCTCTGCAGATGTCTGTTAAAGAGGCCCCATTCGCAAAAGCTGCCGAGGCAGCGACACCCTTGGTAGAGTGGGCTCTCACTCCCAGCGGGCAGGGTAAGCCTCCGGCCTGGTAGGCCGTACGGACCGCATCCACAAGCCAGTGGGAGTTCCTTTGCTTGGAGACAGCCTTCCCCTTCTGCTGTCTTCCATAACAGACAAAGAGCTGTTTAGAACATCTGAAGGGCTGAGTACGTTCCAGGTAAATGCGTAGGGTATGGACTGGGCATAATAAAGTTAGGTTGGGGTCATCTTCTTGGGAAGGAATACCTTGCAGGGTCACCACGTGATCTCTGAAGGGAGTGGTGGGTACCTTGGGTACGTATTCAGGCCGGTTCTCAGAATGATGTTAGAGTTTACCGGCCCGAATTCCAGGAACAAATGTTGACGGAGAGGGCTTGAAGATTTCCCGCTCTTTAACAGAGGTAAGTACAGTCAGGGAAGCCATCTCCATAGAGAGGGCACAGAACCAACCGGGTGCCAGATTGTGCCCTTCCCCTGAGAAAGGAGGTTTTTTTCTTTCCGAGAACCAGGTTTTGTTGGGCTGAACAGGGCTACCAGAAGAATCTGTTCTGTGTCCTTCCTGACATCGCACAGTGTTTGTGCAATAAGGCTCACTGGGGATAAGCATGCTTTCATAAGCCACTCGGTCAGCTGAGTGCCAATGCTTCTGTACCGAGGGAGAGCCTCGGTCAGGCCGTACCACCACTGGCAATGAGTGGATTCTGGTGAGGCAACTGATCTACCTGTGCCTGGCCGAATCCACTCCAAAACAGCCGGATCATTTGAGGGTGGAGCCTCCACTCACCTCGGAGCGAACTTGTCACCCGGAATGTGAGTGGCACACAGAAGCTTGAGTCTATGCTGGCTCCAGAGCAGGACGGGTCAGTTGTGTCATTTGTGACAAGCAAAAGGTGTGTACACTGTCCTGGTGATCGATGTACGCCACAGTCGCTGTGTTATCTGTGCAGACCAAAACATAATCACCCTGAACAAAGGCAAAACCTCTTCAGGGCCCAAAGCATTGTCAACAACTCCAGACAAGTGAATGCCAACCAGACCCCCAAGGTTGCATGCCCGTTGCACATGGCACCGCAGCTTTACTTGGAAACAACTGTTGTGACAACAGTGCGTCTAGACACTTGTTCCAGGGGCACCATTGCCTGTAGAAACAAAATGTGTCCCCAAGGGCTGAAGGTTTGCACCACAAAAGTGTGATGTACACACTTTTAAATGAAAGTTTAATCGAAAACACATATTCTGTGTTTAAGTAATCAGTATGAAACCATTACCATGTCCTGTTTTTCTCCTCTGAGCTCATTACCACTAATTAGATCATGCCCACGCGCTGTTAGGCGCTATTGTTATTACAAGCATCCACGTGATAGACACCAGAAATGAACGCCCACATCAACTCGTAAACAAAGCGGCAACTTGTTTGCGTCGGATACTGTCGTTTTTGGAAGAAGGAGCTGAGAGGAAAAAGCCTTTTATTTACTCCAGATGAGGACGCGCTGAGAGGAACAAGCTAAGCTTGTTTATCTCACAAACAGAACGCGAGTATGGCTACAGGCAGCTGACGAGAGGATCTCGTATACAGTGTAAGTAATGTTTCTTATTGGCGTTAGATAATGTGTTGTTGTGACATAAACTTGAACGCATTTACTAGTTGGACTTTTTCAAAACTATACTTCCTGACTAAAATGTGTGAAATGTATTAATTTCTCAGATGTTGTTTTGTACTGTATAATAATAAATACAAAGCATGTGTGCATATGATAGCTATAGAATCACATGGGCAATATTAGTGATTGCTAATGTAACAATATTGCTCCAGGCCTATCAACATGCTCACTGATTCATTTATTTATTTATTTTTATTTTATATATTTATTTTTGACCAGGTACCTATATGAATATTTTTTGGGATAGAAATGATAGAACTAATGCTTTTATTTAGCAAGGATGCTTTAAATTGCTCCTGATATTAACATGCTCACAGATGTTTTTTGTTTTGTTTTAGTTGTTTGTGATCTGATACCTGCACAACAGATGAATCCTGCAAACTTTTCCTCTGAGCGTGCTGTACCAACATCAGATCTTCAACTACACTGATATTCTATTGGTAAAACAAGTTCCTTGACTACTGATGATGAGTTTTGCAAGCACTTAAATATCAGGTATGATTTACTTGTGTTACTTGTTGAACAGAATTCAGAAAACAGTTTTCAGGAAATACACACCGTCTGTTCACATCTCTGTGGTAAGATCAGTGTGCTCAATAATGTGCATTTGATCTTCATAATGTATGTTTATTTTATACTTTGTTATAAATAAAATACAGATAATCTAAAACCCCAATCTGAATCTTTTCACATTGTTTCTTACCTGACAGTCACAGTCTCATTGATGGGCCATTAGGGGAGGGTCTTTTGTCTCTCAGGTGTAAATCACTAAATATTCAATTGTCACTGGCCATTGTCACTCCCTCGCATATTCCCTTTCAAAACACGTCTTAGAAAATTTAAATAAGCATATTGTTTTTTTGTGAACGACTGAATGAGATGATTTTCACATCATTTTGTATAAAAAACTCTAGCCTACCACATCCAGTTCTCAAAAGTCTTGTGCACAAATGTTCTGAATGTGTTTCTTGGTCTTATTTCAGTGACTTAAAAAAATTTGATTTTCACTAACCATGCATAAACGTTGTTTTCTCAAAAACACAAACATGTACATTCATGTTGCTTACATATGATTGTAGCCCAGTTTGTGCTGATTACAGTGTAATCAGACTTTAGCCATTAATATGTTTTTAAGATACTGAAAAAAGCACTAATGTCAGGGCATGTCAAAACTTCTCCAGGGCCCCAAAACACCCTCAGACCCCAGAGGGTTAAGGGTTAATATGTTGAACAGGAGCTTGAAAAGGGCCTGATTCAAAAAACCTCAGATCTAAGATTGATGTGAGTCCACCACCCTTCCTGGGTACAATGAAGTACCAGGAGGGTTGCGATTTCCACTCAAAGAACCACAGCATTTTCTCCCAGAGCTGATTTGTAAGAGAATGCCATAGACCTTGGCAGACGCCTCACAACCTGTTGAGTTGTGTAGCCAAGTCAGGTAGTCCTTAGAAGCCAACGGGAGGGACTACTCGGGACTCTGCTAGCAGTTTTAGAGGAACTACACCCGACATACCTGGAGTGGGGATGTCGTATCTGAATAGAGCAAAGGGCGCCGTGCTTGGAGATGAAAGCCCCAAGGAACATGGGGTGCCTTTGCCAACATGCAGAGAAACCATGTGAGTGTCCAACACATCCTGGTTTCCAGACTCAGCCTCAGGAGTTCTGCAGGGGGCCGTCCGTGGCGACGAGCAGACAGGGGTTGTCGGGGGTATGGGGCCGGAGCCCGACCCACAGCTGAGGCCGGATACATGATGTCTCTGTCTGCTTTTTTTTTTTTAATATATATTTTACCGTGAAGAACTGGCCTGCAAATTCTATCACGGTGTCGCCGAAAGGATCGTCCTGGGAAAATGGGGGCTCAAGAAGCGGACTTCTAACTTTCCGCATTTCTGACAGGTTAAGCCACAGGTGGTGCTCCTGGACCAACAAAGTGGACATTGTCCTTCCCAAAGCCTGCGCTGCAACTTTCATAGCTCAGGGAGCGTAATCGGTCGTTATATGCAGTTCCTGTAGCTCTAGGTTTGGACCACCCTAGTACAGATCTCATAACACCCTGGCCTAAACGCCCACAGGATGGCCATGGCATGCAGGATGAACGCAGCTTGTCCAAAAGCCATGTAAGCCTTTGCCCAGAGAGAACTTACAGGCCCTGGACGGGAGCCTTGTGAGGATCCCGTCAAGTGGCAGCGATTTGCGGGGAGTGCACCGCAATCGCCCTCTCCGCCTGGGGAACCTCTGTAAGCCCCCTCGCTGGACCCCCATCGAGGGTGGTGAAGGAGGAGTTGGTATATCGTGTTCTGGCCGAAAACCAAACCTTCCACGATTTCATCAACTTCTCGTGCACTCCCGGGGAACAGGCACTGGAAATGAGCGTAAAGGTTGTTACCCAGATGTCTATTATTCAGCCGCTCCTTGACTGCCCGTTTAAGCACGACTGCCATTTTAGCATCCACCTCAAACTGAGAATCAGCCCCCCGCAGAAGCTTGCTCAGCTGAAACTTCAGCTTCAAATGGCTCACACCCTCCTAACGATGCTGCCGCTTGACCATTCCGCCCGTTTAGGAGCTCCGAATAAGAAAACCAGCTGTACTGAGACAGACTTACAAACTCATCCGGAAGGGGTGTGAGGAGCGAGAGGTTTGCTGGGTTTTCACCCGGCGGAACCTTCTTGCTTCCTATTGCTCCCCATCAATGCACCTCGCAGCCGCCTCGTACCTGGAAGTAGAAGGACCGGAACGGGAGGCAGTCAGGGTGAGCTGCAGCTCCACATAAAAGCACACGGCTCCTGATCAAAGTGCGCCCACGATCATGTTTTTACAAGCAAAACATAAAACAACAACAAGCGCTGCATCAGCGTGAGCATAACCCAACACTGAACACAACATTTGTATCGATCATTTGGGGTGGTAACCAGAAGGACATGGAGGGAAAGGCATGTTTACCAACACACAATACCAACCGCGCCAGCTCTTTTAGAGAAATTACTCTTTGGCCAGCTATGCAAAATCTGCACACCCAATTTCATTGGCCTTTTCTCAAAGTTTTCAGAGGTGTTTGGTTTCCCAAGAGCGACCCCTAGTGTTGTACACTCGACACAAAGTGGAGTGTACGACAGAAAGGGAACCATAAATGCATCTTAAACTGACACATAAGGCAAACAACTGAAAGCAATGGAGTACCCTGCATATCGAAAAGTGATGCTATAGGGGTACCCTATGTGTTAAAAAGTGATGCTGAAGGGGTACCCTGAGCATTAAAATGCAACGACAAGGGGTCCTGACCAAGTATCAATATGTGACAAGTTGGGAGTGAGAACATGTGGTTTGATCTAGTTTGATCACAGTAAGTAGCGGCTCCCAGCTGGAAGATTGCTTTGAGTTCATTAGCTACTTGAATGAGCATAAAGATTCCTTATTCGCTTTTAAAGAAAATTAAGCCTTATAAGCATAATGTGTAACTGAAAGAATTAATATTTTGACCATTTTGAACCAGTGCTGTTCATATTTGACTAAAGTAATAAAACATGCAATAAAAATGTTACATACATAGTGTATGTATAACATACAAATCAGTGTATCATATTACTGCAACTTTCATCTTCAACAACCATGCAATACCACTTAAATGTACCAGCTGTACTAAACATTCATGAATGAAAACATTTTGTGTTGAGAATGAATGTTGAGAATGAAGTTTTGAGCTCTGATATATAATTTTGATATTATAATTTTATGATATTTAAAGCGTGATAGGGAAAAAGGCAATGAAGAAAGTCTTCTGTGACAAAGGGCAGAACTCATGTTATGATGTAGATTTTAAGTGGCATATCTTGACATATATTAATCTATCACTTTTCCTACATAATTTCTAACACAAAAAATATGGTAAAATATCTATTTAGGAGTCTTAGACCTTTCCAGCGATGTATGTCATGGATCAGGATGTCATGATCTGAAGGGTTCTACTGTTTTCACCAGAAATGTGGAGTCAAGTCACATGACTCGAGATTCGACTCGGACACGAGTCGCAAATTTGAGGTCATGTGACTTGACTTGACTTGACATACAAAAGGAATCTAAAATAATCCCTATGGTCTTCTCTGACCAGAAAACAATGGAACATGTGCTGTATATCAGCAGTCTTTATGGAATCTCATCAGGACCCCTGCCAAACTTTTATTCAAATCAGGGCCTGTGTAACAATCAGTACATTGTTCAGTGCATGCTCATTTTTTAGCAAGTCATTCGTAAAATCCAGGAAATGTGCTTTCATTTGTGGTCGCTTCTTCAAAGTGTGTCGCAGCATGAGAAGACGTTTGAATGAATTGAATGTCTTGTTGTGTAGACTTTGTCTGGGCTCACAAAAGGGTAGTGGAGCAACCCAACTGTTGCTGCTGTCCAAAAAAAACCTCTGTGTCCATGATTTGGAGAAATCTAGTGTCTTCCACAGGTGGCGCAATCTTATGATCATTTGGGGTGTAGGAAAAAACTGAATGACCAGTGCCTTCACCTTAAGGAATTAACGGAATAGACTCCTCATACGCAGTTCCTAAAGGTTGGGTTTATATATAGCTCTTATGTTGCCCTTGTCTTTGGTCATGCATTGAAAGTCCCTGTAAGCTCTGTTGGTGAGTCCTTGTTAATGTTTATGTCAAGTCAAGTCTGTTTCAAGTCAAGTCTTTGTTTATTGTTTGGTCACTTTTTGGATTAAATAAAGCTGCATTTGGGTTTCTTACAACACACCCTCAGTGGACTCTCAATGCATCCTCAATGCAACAATAAAATTTGCCTCCCAATTGTCAGTGTTGAATACTCATATGCATTTGCGAATAAAACATGTACATCAAGAATAAATACAAAATTAAGTGGGAGAATTTATGTGTTTCTTTTTCTTAAGATGAAATGATTCCTTTAGCACTAGTACTTAATTAATGCAGTACATAGAGAAGACAACATCCACTGACTAAGAATAGAACTGTTGTTAAGGGTTAAAATAACCTTTTGATTTTACGTCACAACATACTTCCTTATAAGGTAAATGACCTCAAAACTCGACAACAGAGATTTTTAATTACAGGTAATACAGGTAGGTCTAGTTTAGCAGGAAGTCTTCTTTAACTAAGTACACTGCACAAAGCAAAAATTCCAGAACTAGTAATTATTTTGTTAGTCTTAGTAAGTGGCAAGTGAATAGAAATGCTTTCTGATTTACATGGACCTCATAAACACTTGTTGATGGAATAGGATATTTAACATGCACGGAAACTAGTCTAATTACAAAAGAATGAACATAGAGTCTGGCCCATTCATTTCATTTAATATTAATGTATTTTTGGTGATTCTCTGACTCTTTAAATTTTTCCATGCCAAACACAGATTTTTCAAGGTTTCCACGTTTTCATTGTTATTCACTAGGGGGCACTATTATGCATCTCCTAATGAGTCCAGAATCTCCTGATCAGAAACACAGGCAAGGATGAGCATATCACATATCACATGTAAGTAGATGCATATGAAAAATAATGTGATTATCAACCATAAACAGAATATGAATAAAAACTACAGAACGTTAGAGTAAAATGTCAATCTAGGAAGTGGCAAGCTTTGGGTGTGCTGATGGAAGCGATCTACTGCATCTTTGCTTTGATCATTGTATTGAATATGATCCAGATGTAGCATTTGATGAAAACACTGTGTTATCAACTTTTTGCTCAAAGTGTTCCTTTTAAAATGAAACGTATCTACATTTCATTGACAAAAGAATGCATGCATGACAGCTCAATCTTTTTCCATCATGTTTGTTCTTAATGTGTTCGTAACATTGCCAAATGCATTCTGGTTATGGTTTGGAAAGTGAGAAATGCACCAAAAACTTTAGTGACACTTTGGACTATGCAAATAAATTCCACAAGAGGAAAGAAGGTGGGCCATCACGTTTCCCCCCACTCTTATGGAACCAGCCAATCACAGCACGGAAATAGAGAAGTGCCAAATTGCAATCTCCTCCTCATCGGAAAGGGATAAATGTACCCTTCCAAAAGACACTCCGTGTTCTGAGTCTTCCGTTTAGAGAGACAATAACAGATACACAGTTCTGAGTCTCCAGCATGTCTAAGAGACACAAACAGAGCACCAAAGTTCTGAATCTCTGGCCTGCAAAGGGACTGCAACAGATAACCCCCGTTCTGAGTCTGAATCCTGTGAAGAAAAAGACACAAACAGGACAACCTCTGTTCTGAGTCTGCGACCCGCAAGGGTGAGACAACAACAGATACCAAATCCAAGTCTCCAGCTTTTGAGGCAGCAACAGATACAACCAAGTTCTAAGCCTCCAGCCTGCGAGGAAAGAGATACTCTACATTCAGAGTCTTGCAGGCTGACCAAGTAGACCGAGTCTCTAGCCCAGAGAGGCAGAAGACAGACAGACATTTGCAACAAGATTAAGCTCCAGTGAGCAACCTTCACTTCAGGTACTTTTGCTTGCGTGTTCCAAGCTAAGGACCTTCAGCACCTACTCCAGGGCTACATCTGCGTGTTCCAGATCTAAGGCCCCTTTGGTGCTCCAGGAGATCAACATCCTACAGCGCCTCATGTTCAAGGCTGTCGAAATGGATTCCTTTTCTTACTGTACTGTTGCCAGCGCAACCAGTGGAAGTCGTTGCCGCCACCGGACTGCTCACTCAACCACAGTGAATGTAAATATCACTTCCAAATCTCTATTCTAGAGACCTTGGCATTGTTTTTTATATTATCAGTATATGATTTTCTAATTTACATTAGGTATTATATAACTGATTGCAGTTGATAACAAATCTTACACTTATTTGTTTGATGCATAATAAGGTTCTTCACCTTATTTGTGTCAGAGTAGTAACAGTTTATCTTTCCAGATAACGTAGCTCTGACATAGCAACATCCAACATAATCACTTGGATTTTATACATCTTATGCACTTTATTCCTTTTTCATTCATGGTATTCATTTAGTAGTTGTTGATTACTCTTGTCTATCCTTTGTTAATAAAATTAATTTTATTACAACTGTCTTCTGTTGGAAACTCAGAAGCGAAGACCAGGAGACTCTTGGGTATCTTCGGCAGAGTTCTTTATTGAGAACGCGCTGTGTGGCGCTGCAGTCATCAAAAGTCTAACTAAGGCAATGATACATTGTAGTTTATATACATTAAGGGGGCAGTGCTTAGAAATGGAGACAAAACACCTGGGTGACAACCCCAAACAAAGCATGCAAATTAAGTATTCAGGTATAGCAACCTGCAAAGTCCTAATCCAATCATCACAACTTCTCAGAGAGTGGGGCAGAGGCACCAAGAGCCATTACAAACAAAACCATTTTAGTAATTTGGCTCATTTGACTTACAATAAGAGAAGAGGAACTGGCAGGGATCTCTTGCTACAAACTTTGCTTGAGAGAATCATTTGGCTGATAACACCATATTTACCTTAAATGCTAAATACAATATATTTCACCTTAGTTTTTCATGTGATGCTATGTCAGAACATAGGATCAGCATATTTTAAACAGATTCTTATATTTGTAATCCCGCAGTCCCCCCCTTTGAGGGGGGACTCTCACATAATATAAATTTAAACCTCCATAAATCCATTCTATAGCCTATGATTGTTAAAATTAAACCCCATCTTCCATTCATGTAACTTGAAATAGTTACAGGCCCATATATCTTATTCCGTGTCTTGTCCTAGATTTAATTAGGTGTAATAGGTCTTTTCAAAACCATAATTGTTGTCACATACAACATGGATGCTAACATGTCGTGCAAGCTACATGATGACACAGAAAACCATGTAGCATAAAAGTGGAAGTCCTGAAGTCCATGGCGCCTGAACAGCTGTGAAGTCTGTTTTCTGTAGTCAATTTCCCGCGTAGATTCACTCAGATGACTCTTTGTCCTCATGAAGCTTGTTCATGAATGTCTGAGGTGATGCTTTACACCAGGGTGCCGCATGTGAAGATGACATGCCATGTACACATACCTGCAACACAAGAAAACACAGAAACAGCAGACCAGCAGTATTCATGCATAGACAGTTTTAGACTTCTGTTGATCATATAGTGGTTTTAAGTCTGGTGATCGTATAGTGGTTTTGTTGACCTAGTCTTAAGTCATTTGACACCTATGGACCAGTGAGGTGGGAATAATCTACTGATAGGGGAAGCATATAAGGAAGTCTTCACCACAGGGTTGGCCCCTGAGGCCTGTTGCACTTTGGCTCTTCCCTGGGCTCCTCACTGGTCTGTGTATGTCCTAGTCTGTCCCTGTAATTGGTTTGCAAACGTTATTGCACAACATCTTCATCCTTCAATGACACATCAGTCATAGTAAACATCATTAACTCATAAAGGATGGGTGAGTGACTGGAGTGTGTTGTAGTATAGCTTTTAAGGCTGTGAGTATACTTAACTGGTGTTCTCTCAATGGAAGGGAGTGACAGTCAACTTCCTGTAGTTTTATTTACAAATAATATTTCATCTTGTACAGTACTGGGGAAATTAAGCACTCACAGCCCTAACAGTTAACACCCAAGCAAGCTGCTCCAACAGTTTGACGAAGTGGGGAGGGGCTGCTTCAGAGTGGTAAGTAGACTGAGTAAGAGCTGAGTAAAGCTGTTCTTCTAATGAACTAACTTCTCCTAATGTCTTTTTGCTTTTCCTACACTCTTTCATCCAGTGTCAAGGTTTACTACAGTAATGACAACTGCCCTCCCTTTTAGGACATTTACATTTCTGTTGGTTCTTTGTGTTGGCCTGAAAGGATGTTGCTTCAATCTTTACTCTGGCTTTAACATCAGAGTCTCTTGCCCAAGTGGCTAAGCAGTCTAGGTTACTTCTGAGAGTTCTGTTAGACCAACCTAGATCTAGGAACGGCAATGCTTTTCTGTACTTGGCTACAAGGCCATCTGACTAGATGCGGACTAGGGGTCCCTTGTCATCTAGCACATTTTCCGGATCATCAACTATTCCACTGTAAGTTACAGTTGTCTGACAAAACCTTTCAGTGTATTCACTCACAGTTTCTTCTTTCCTTTGCACACAGTTAGTGATTCTGGACCAATCTAGTTTGGGTCCTATGATATTCTTTAGAGTTTTCAAAACACGCTCTCTCAAATCACCTTTACTGGCATGTTGTAGTTCAGAAGTAACAGCAGACTCAAAACGGTTGAATTCAGATTCAGTTAGAATTTGTAACATCAGCTGTGTGACTTCTGATAACGACATGTCGTAGAGGTGCATTTTACTGATCAATGCTCCTCTAAATTTTTAGAAAATTTGTGCGTGCTGAAGGTAAGCTCTAGGATAGTCTCTCTATATCTTTAGGTCCTAGCGCATTGGCAACAGTTTGTACTTGGACAACAGAAGAGTTTGGAGGAACACTTTCAATTCCCTCAATTCCCTGAGATCTTCTCCTAGCGCAACATACCTTCACTGAATCTATAGGCACATCAGTTACTGATTGGATGGCTATGTCTGTTTCAAAAAAAAGTTTGTAAGTCAGGATAATTGTTATCAGGCTGACTAACTTCTTCCACATCAGTTTTTGCTTATGTTTTGATGCGGTTCAATTTCCTAGTCAAAGAGGATACTCTAGCATGGAGTTCTTTGTTCTGTTCCTCTAGCTCTGAGTTACACTGAGACTGTTGTGTAACTAGCGCTAAACCAAATTCTCTGTGGCAGCAAATAATGCCTTTCACATTGTTCTTGCGAGTCCATGTGCTCTCCTAACAATGATTTGAACTCACTGTCTGTCCATAAAAGGGTAGCTAGTCCACCTTTCTGAATTGTTGGAATCAGCCTTGCTGACAACAGGACACTTCTAAAACTTTCCTGGCAAGCAGAGGATAAATTTGTTAGCACAGAGCAACTGTTTTTAACCTTCCCTGGCAAAGCAGAAGATAAGCTAGTTAATACTCATCATAATGTATTTTACCTTCTCTGGCAAAGCAGATGATAACACAACCTCCTAGCACTTTACGCTAATCTTCTTGTCGAAACAGAGGGTAACAGATATTAGCACGTAATGCTAATCTGAACAGAGGATAACAAATTTTAGCTTGCAATGCTAAACTTCCCTGCCTAAACAGAGGATAACTAGTCTGTTAACCAAACCCTGCAGCTGTTTGTTAACACTTCTCTGACGGTGCAGAGGATAACCACATGTACTGGCCTGTAGTGGTTCTTTGGATAGAGTGACACTCACCAAATCGTTGTTGAGCTGAAAAAAGTGTCTGGATTTCAGTCTGGAAGGATGTCTGGTGAGAAGCATCTGAGCCAAACAAGTTGATCTTAGTCTCATCAGACCATAGGACATGGTTCCAGTAATTCATGCTTTTGGACAGGTTGTCTTTAACTTGTTTCAGTGTGCAGCGTATGGTCTGAGCACTGATGAGCTACTTCAACCTCTAAAGCAATGCTGGCAGCACTCATGCATCTGTTTTTGAAGCCAGGTTCTGCACCTGATGCATGGAACGAGTACTCGACCCTTGCAAGGCCTATTCAGAATGAATCTGTCTTAGAAAACCTCTGTATGACCCTGGCCCCAGTCCTGTAACTCAGTTTCAGGTTGTTACTGTACCTTTTATAGCCTAGGCCATCTTTGTGGAGAGCAACAATTCTAATTCTCAAATCATCAGAGAGTTCTTTGCCATGAGGTGCCTTGTTGAACATCCAGTGGTCAGTATGAGAGAATTGTACTCAAAGCACCAAATTTTAACTGCTCTAATACAAGATACACAACTTTGGGTAACACTTTATAATAACTACACCCTATGAATCATTAGTTAAGCATTGGTAAATAGTTAATTAATCATTTATAAAGCATTATTCCTACATTAATAGACATTTGTAAGCAGTTTATAAGTACAGCTATAAATGCTTTATTCTTGTTTTATAAGCATCTGTATAATATGCTTAATAATTGTATTTTCATACTTTATTAATAATTTCTAAATTAAGCATTACATTATTTACAAACCGGTTAGTTAGTAGTTGTAAGTGGTTCATGAGATCATTTAGAATGTGTTAGTAAATGATTCATAAACCATTTGAATGCACATTTATACATCTTATTATTCAGACATATATTAACAGTTAGTCAGTGTGTTAATAAATGCTTTATTAACACACATTCCTACTGTAACTCATAATTAATTTAGGTAGTTATAAAACATTTACTAGCTCTCAGTTAATGGTTTTTGTGAGCTCATCTAAAGTGAGGACTATTTATGCCTTGTAAAGCGTTTACAAATGAGATTTAAAGGCTCATTTATCTTCTAAACAGAAAAAGGAAATATGAAAAAAAAACCTCTGCAAAAATGAAACGGTACAACTGAACATATAAATGAAAATAAAAAGAATTGATATAATATGAAAAATAAACCTCTGCAAAAATTCAACTACAAATATACACTTGATGAATGTTTGAATGAAATAAAATTTAAAATATACTTCTGCAATGTCATAGATATAAAATAGAAAAATTAACTAAATAAGCAACAAAAGTAACAAAATTAACAACAACAACAAAAAAAAGTTTGTTTCATGGCTGGGTGATTGTGCAAACAGTGAGTCACAAAGAAGTGGCAAAAAATCCACACAAAATTTTGCTAAAAGCACAAAATAAAAATAAAATATAATAAAAATCTACATTTCAAACTATTACATTTCACTACTTGTACTTCCTTGAAATGTCATGAATCAATCTGCCAAATGCACCATCACAGTGTTTCTTTGCCAGCCATTCATTCCACTCAATCACTGCAAGGTGGTCAGAAAGCAAACTCTCTGTGCGATTTCCTCTAAGCCTCCAAATCTGCTCCTTGTAGGAGCCCTCTCTCCAGGCCCTCTCAATATGTTGGGTATGGGCACCAGTGTGGGGATCTACATACCACCTGCTGTGGTTGACAGTGTGATGGTTGTACCCTAGTTCAGGGAGTATGCGATAAGCACGCCACTCGTCACTGATAATTGTTGATCCAGGCCTCACATGATGCGCAACCAAGGGCACTAGATCTCTTCGAGATCTTCTCTCCAGAAGACGTAGAATAGGTTTTCTAGATTTTTGCTGCTGATGATACTTCACAATTAACATCCCAAAGACCCACTTCTTTCTTTTCCACCCACTAGCCATTCTTCCTTTACCATACTAATGGAGAGAAAACACAACAAATACAGACATAAAGAGATAGATTATAATAATAATGATAGTGGTAACCATATTTCACATTTATTTACATTAACTATTGCTATAACATACCTTTCTTTTGTGACGAAAATGGCTTTCGTCGATCACAACAAACTCCCTTCTTCCACCAATTTGCTGGCCTGTACGCCTTCTCATCCTTTCAACTGCTGTGACACAAACCTCCCTTATTTTCTTTGCCATTTTACTAAGAGTAGCTGAACTACTTGCAATTCTGTTATCCATCATGTCTATGTGGCGTAACCGTAGACCCTGACAAAACCTTTATGGGCAAACAGAACATGTAATGTAAATGAATGCCTTTATGTAAAATAATTGACATTGTACGCATTATACAAATTCTTCTTCTTATTATTACAAAGAAAACAGCAACAAAGCGAGTTTATGATATACAGTGGTGACCAAAATTATTTGAACACTAGCATTTTCACCAGCTAAGATGGTTTAAGGTCAGTTATTTGTATTGTTTGCAAACAATATAAATAACTGACCTTAAACCATTTTAGTGTCACACCCCTGGACTATCTAGTTGGTTTCTCCCAGCATCTCCCCTGCAGTTCTGTGTGTTTTGGTTTCTCCCTCATTGTCTGCACCTGTTTGTAATCAGTCTGTGTGTATATATAGCGTGTGTTTTCCCCTCTTGCCTTGTTGGACGTTGATGTTACTACCCTGTGTTCCTGTGTCTCCTGTGTTCCCCGTTGGATTTATTAAATACCTTTCGTTTATTTACGTTGTTGTTCGTGTGCTTCGTCTGAGCGTGACATTTAGCTGGTGAAAATACTAGTGTTCAAATAATTTTGCAAACAAGTGTATATATATATATATATATATATATATTATCCAAAACCCCCCTTTTCTAGGGCTACCATGTGATTTTTCTATATATATATATACATACATACACACATCAGTTTTTTGTTATTATTATTTAATCAAAACAACCCAACTGCAGTTTGATTTATATTAATTGAAATTCAATATAAAATAAATAAATAAAAATGAAATAAATAAAAAAACATGATTTTTGAACATTTTTAGTTACCTGTTTTTGCAAATATAAGTTTTAATGTGTATGTATATTTCTTACCAAGCATGCTGATCTCCACTGTTTGCCCTTTTCTTCATTTTCATGTTCTGATGGCATTTTCTGCATTTCATTTTTGTTTTTAGCAGTTTCCTTCTCTGAAGCACTTAATAAGCTTCAGAGTTTTCTTTATAGAGCTGGGTCCGTTAATAAGCTTCTTCAGCCGGGTAAATCTGCTCATTTTTTTATTTTTATTTTTATTTTTTTTTAATTAAATGATTACTTAAGAAAGTGGTGAATGTAGAGCGATAGCTAGTTTGTGATCTGACGGAGCGGGAGAAATCGCGCTCCCGCTTTCATGCGTAATCAATATGGGACAAAGGAAAAGTCGCACGTTCACACGTCATCAACGGGGGACAAAGGAATTGTGCAGCAGCAGTGTGTTAACTAACATGGAGAACTCCGACAAAAGTCGAAAAGGCGTGCAGACCCGGGGCAAAAAGAATGACAACGTGGAGATGGATGCATTGGAAAAGACGTGCATCAGTGGCACTAGTGGTGAGTATGTTACTCTGTTTACTGGCACACATTATTGATGATGGCTAGCAAGCTAATGGCTAGATGCCGGGATGTGCAGGGAGGCGGGGGCGGGAGCGATACTATGCGATGCGATGCTATGCTATGTGATGCGCTGCACCGCACTGTACTGCACTGCACTGCACTGCACGCTCTCTCAGGCAGGCTGGCTGTCAACATGTCACTTTTGTAATTAAAATTTTGACTCTCTTTATGTAATGTACAGAGGTGGCCTGGGATGAGAGTTTGTTAGATAGCAAGAAAGTAAATGGAAAGTTCTCAGTTAATTTAGTACATTACTTTCAATTTTGTACATTTACTTTCAATTAGGTGTCTCCGTGGCCCCCACTGCACACCTGGCAGACAAAAACAAATCCCGTGAGTTGGAGATGTATAAATTGAGAGTAGAGTGGCAAAAAGACAAAATTGATGAGCTGACCAAGGAGAGGGACTATTTAAAAGAGCAACTGGCATCTGGTAAGTCTCACAACACATATGTATTCAAATTACAGTACAGTTGAGTCTTATTATGTGAGTTCAGATTTGTGTTCCTGCGTACCATGTGATGCAAACTGTAAGCCTTATGTATGTATCCATTTTAACAGCTCTTAAAAGAGAGGACACAGGTTCCAGTCAGACAGTTCCCTTATCATCAGATTCCTCCAGTGATGGCTCAGATGAATCTTCCTCTGAAACTATGTCAGAGAGAATCCCGGGCACCATGTGTCAAAAATATGATTTATTGCCCCTCATAAAAATTCCTCCCCCCTGCCCTCCCACCCCAACTGGACACCTGTTTGGACACCTGTTTTTGTACACCCCCCACCCCCCGAACTGGCCATCTGTTTGTACATCTGTTTATTCACCTCAGTGGTTCAAAGGAATTTTTGACCGTTATCTTATTGTTTGGGAGTAGTGTGTTTTTGTGAAGCGGGCCATTGAAAACTGTTCAAAACTATGTGCTTTAAACTTTAAATTGTGAAACGATGTATGATTGGTAAAACGGGATCAAGGGGGTAGTTTTTATTGAAGTTTTTCACATACAATAGAAACACTGATGACTGTGTTTTCCAGAAACAGTAAAACGTGCAGTCAAGACATGCATTTATGTATTGTTAAACAATTTTGGTGATATATTTAAATAAAAAGTGTACTAAACGATTGTTAAGCAGTAACAAAAAGCGGTCAGACACGACTGTGTAAAACAAAAGCATACGATAGTTGTCAAAATCTTGTAACATTACATTTTTTAAAAAGGTAGAGTTTTTTTACTGATAGAGTTAAAGTAAAAGAAAAGAAAAAGAGTCGAGCATCTTACGTTGATTTAAAACAAAAGAGTATCAAACACTATGGTTAAGCAACAGCATAAGATACTTGTCAAAATGTATGTTGTAGTCTAGCATTACAATTTTAAAAAGATCAAACATCTTACGCTGATCTAAAACAAAACAAAACAAAAAAAGTATTAGACACGTTCTTGTAAAATAGCATACTATAGTTGTCAAAATCTGTGTTGCACTTTTAGAAAGGTAGAGTTTTATTTTTTACTGATACAAGAGTTAAAGTAAAAGAAAAGAAAAAGTCAAACATCTTACGCTGATCTAAAACAAAACAAAACACACAAAAAAAGTATCAGACACGTTCTTGTAAAGTAGCGTACACACAAAAAAAGTTGTCAAAATCTGTTGCAGTATTAAAAAAGGTAGAGCTTGATACAAGAGTTAAAGTAAAAGAAAAGAAAAAGAGTCAAGCATCTTACACTGATCTAAAACAAATATCAGCAACAGCATAAGATATAATCTATGTTGTAGTCTAGCATTACAACTTTAAAAAGGCAGAGTTTGTTACAAGTTAGAAAATAAAAAGTGTCAAACATATTACGCTGATCTAAAACAAGACAAAAAAAAAGTATCAGACACATCTTGTAAAACAGCATACGATAGTTGTCAAAAATGTTGCACTTTTAAAAAGGTACAAGGATACAAGAGTTAAAGTAAAAGAGAAGAAAAAGAACCAAACATCTTACACAGTTCAACGAAAATACATCCTCTCCCTTGCTGCCTAAACTCAAAATGAAGTTAGGGATGCAACGGTCAAGCCCCGCCCCCCTAACACCATAAGCAGAGGCCAACGCAAAGATTCAAATGTATGATAAAAGAATTAAACAAAATAAACATTTTAAAATTAAAAAAGACTTTTACTATCAACCATCCGCACAGCTGGGACGCCTAAGTTTACTAATCATGACGAAACTGTATATCGTTGGAAAGGTCTAAGACTCCTAAATAGATATTTGGCCACTGTTTGTTCTACAAATTATGTAGGAAAAGTAATAGATTCATTTATGACAAGAGTGCACCTCAAAAATCTACATCATAACAGGAGTTCTGACCTTTGTCACAAAAAAGACTTTCTTCGCAGGCTTTTTCCCTATCATGTTTTAGAAATTGTAAGAAAATATATATATATTGAAAACTTAGGATCTCAAAATGTATCTTTTGAAAACCATTTTAAAATCAGACCTTGCATTACCATGAAAAATGTACATCAAAATCATATTACAAAATGTTTTTGTTCATGAATTATAAAAAATGTAAGTTTAAGTTAAGTTTAGTGCATTTTCAGGGTTAATAAATCTATGACATTTCTTAACTGATGAAAACATTCTTCTTGTTTAACATTAATACAAGTAGTTTTTCATTTTAAATATCATACCAGTTTCCTTTCAAACAAACATCTCCTAAGCCACAGGAAAATGTTTCTTTATTTTAGTTTATTTTATTTAGTTACTGATTTTCTTCCTGTTAGACCTGCGGTCTGGTAGTTAAAACATGTTCACGTGCATGTAGTTAACTGTCTAAACTTAACATCATCACACGAAATGTAAATAGCTTGTATCCCACAGCCCAATAAACCAGAGAGGTTGGTGTGTGGGGGTCTACGATCGGCGATGCATGGCTTATCAGATCAGCCAATGCTGTAAAACACTAAAGATGGTTTCTGAGGGTTTGTGACTCATTTACAGTCTAATTGAGGGGATCTGGCATTTTTAACTTTTGTGGGGGCTGTGTCAGGTAAAGTTCAGTGATCAAAACAGATATTTTTTCTAAGATGTTCAGTGATCAAAAGGATATCTATTCCAACCATTTATGGTATACACCTGTGAGCGCAGCTGGGTCTACTGGTGTTGTGAACTTTGCCAAAAAGTTCAGTAGGTCAAAGGATGTGCACTGAACCTTTTTACAGCACACAGCTGGATTTGTGTGAGGGCATCTGGAGATTGGTGGGTAATGTTGAGGAAGAAAATATTTTGTCTAAGAAAAACAGGAATGTTTATAATGTGGATCTGGTGAATGTGGCTTCAAACTGGTGTTCAGGATGAGGTTAGATAGATAAAGAAGTCGATAACAACAAACTTAAATAGAGATGAAGGTGATTGTTTTGACAAAATTCTTGTTTCATTTTAGTGAATTTTGTTCGTTTAGTTACATTTGTTATTTCGTTATATTCACTCCTAGATTTTTCAATCCTCAACACAAACACAGACACAAGCACAAACATATATGCAAAACTCACAAACATGCACGCAAAAACAAAGAACAAACATGCACGTAAACACAAACACAAATGCAAACTCGAACACAAACATACATACAAACTCAAACTCAAAATGGCAAACATAAATGCAAACGCAAACATAAATGCAAACTAAAACACAAACATACATTCAAACTCAAATGCAAACACAAAACATAAATGCAAACTCGAACACAAACATACATACAAACTCAAACACAAAATGAGTGCGGCATAAGTACATTTTCAGACATGCATTACAGCAAAACAAACCTGCATACATTGCAAGAAACAAACACAAAGAGACCAAAGAGACCACCAGTGAGCTGCATTGTCCATGCAAGCTTAGAGCACAAGATGTGGCAACACATGCAAGGAAGCCACAGAGCATGCATTACCCAGCTAAGGCCACAAACCTGGTATGCAGCCGCAGAGCTCAAGTGCAGAGCCTGAGCATGCATGCAGCTAAAAGACACCAAACCCCAGCCTTGCAGGCTCAAATTACAGAGCCACAAGAACAAACAAACAAACACATGCAAACACAAACATACATGCAAACTCAAATGCAAACAAATGCAAACACAAAGCATGCAAACTCAAACGCAAACATAAATGTAAACACAAACGTAACAAACACAAACATGCGAGCAAAATACACATGATAATGGAAAACCGTATGATTAAATAACAATGTAACTTTTGATTTAACAAATAAGTTAAGTTTTGTAGATTTTAAGATCTTTCACACCAAAAGCCATGATGAGGATTAGAAGTTGTCAAATGACCCTCTGATGAGTGCAAGAGACACTTACAAACCTAAATAGACTAAAAATTTGCTGTCGTAAGCTTGTCTGCAACAAAAGAACTCTTAAACAAGGTGCAACAAGTAACCCCATTTTTACATCAGATTAGATTTTCTTTCTCATTTTAAAATGGTATTATTAACCATGCTGTTTAAATGCAACATATTAATTGTCACACTGTAATGCTTTATTTTATTAAAATACAAACAACTGTCTTTTGATAGTTTAATTTTACTAAGATTTGATCAAATAATTGATATAAATGATCAAGTATTCAATAAGACCCATCTTATCACCCAAGCTGATGTGTCTGACGGTTTGTGATGACATTAATATCGTACTGATACAGATGTGTTACGATGTTAAGTATGTGTAAAATATTTGTAAAGTTCAATATTACTGTTAAAGCAGTTTAAAAAGCATTTTTTTGTGTAACAGTGTCCTTAGACAAATAAAAATAGAATGTATGAAAGCCTCTTCTTTTAAGATATTTGTAATGCAGACTAAAAAACTTTAGATTGACAACTGAGGTTATTCTCTTGAATATGTATACAGTAACCAGTGAGTTCATGAAACATTATGTATAAATACATAACCTTGTAAATTCATCATGATTCTATCAGATTTATCAATAAAAAAATACTTACTTTATGTGACTTTCTGATCAAAAAACCCCCAAAAAATCTGACTTTTTTTTTTTAAAGTGCCGACAACCAGTTGGTTGGGAAAAAAACAAAAAAATAGGGTTATGTTTCTAAGTTAGAGTGCTTATAGTTTGTAGTAAAATCATCTGTAGCAAATGTAGCAAAACATTTTTATCCCAAAACATTTTTCTTTCAAACTCTCACTCTCTCTCACACACACAGCTTTTTCAGACGCCCACAAACTGCCAACAACATCCTTAAGTTTGTTTTATCATTCAGCTGTAGCTGAGACCCTAATGAAATTATTTTATGCATTATTACAAGTATAGATGCTGAAAGAGTTCATTAACCTGTTTAATGTGAATTATATCACTTAAGACTAGTCTGACAAACAGCGTTCTAACAACAAGTACAACTGTTGCAGAAAATTTATTATAACACCACAGTAGGATAAAGCTATGGATGAGCGACTGACCAACTTATCAAATGCTAAACATATTTTTACAAGTTCCTGCTTACATAGTTTAAGATAAAACTTAAAAATACAGGCATGAGCTAACAATCGGTAAAACTACTGGCCACACTCAACATACAGAGGGTGAGACTGAATATTCAGACAGCTAGAGCAGGACCATATTGACTTTTTCTTAAGATAAAGACAATTATTTGGTTTATTTGGTATCTCGTTTCACAACGGTTGCTCCATTACAGCACACACGTCAAGTCTTTTTTAGCATACGTATCTCGTATTATTCTGCAATATAATTGTTTAGTCTAACTATGTTTTAACAGTTCTTTGTGTTGTTAAAGTTGTTAAACACGTGTAATTAATACCTCACTCAAACGCTGTAGACTTTCAGGTCAGGGAACTACATTACCCAGCATACACCTGGGTCTTCAAACATGGCCACTGGGGATAGATAGAGTTGGGGTACTCGGACTCGAGTCCGGTCTCGAGTACAATTTTTAGGCGACTCGGACTTGTCACGGACTCGGATGCATTTTTACGCTGCAAATAAAGAACACAAACATGATGCGCTTCTGTCGTCTCAACAGGAGCGCTTTACAAAAATGAACCAAAACTCAGCGAATACATCCCTCACAGACATGTTAAATATATCTATAGAACCGTGTCATAAATATTAATATTTAATGAACATCTTTAATGTATACAACGAAGATTTTGCAGTGTTTTATTTTGATCCGACAAGCGAGTACTGACTGAATGTTCTATTTAAAGGGTGTGGTTAATTGCCATCAGGTGCACATGATTAGAACTCCGGTGAAGATAAACGATTGGGTGGTGCTCCGGGTGATGTTGCAAGTGAGGGTGGCTGTGGTGAATGCCTGACACTACCCCCTCCTCCAGGGGCGGCTCCCGACGCCCTAACACGACGCTGAGGGCGACCACGACCGCGAGGGGCAGGACGATCTGGGTGGTCCTGATGGAATTCAGCCAGTAGGTGGGGGTCCAGCACATCCTCCCGAGGAACCCAGGAACGTTCCTCCGGTCCGTACCCCTCCCAGTCGATCAGGTATTCCAGGTGGCCTCCCCGATGTCGTGAGTCCAGGATCTGGTGGACCGTGTAGATCAAGGCTGGTCCAGGACTTCTGGCGAGGGGGTCCAGCTTCAGTCCGCGGGGTCTCTGTGGCAGAGGGATAAAAGGGTTTCAGGAGGGAGACGTGAAAAGTGGAGTGAATGCGGTACCTGGGAGGGAGCTGAAGCTGGAACGTGACGTCGTTGATCTGCCTCAGGACCTTGAATGGACCGATATAGCGGGGACTCAGCTTGCGGCAGGGTAGCCGTAGACGAAGGTCGCGGGTGGACAACCAGACGAGGTCGCCTGGTTGGTACGATGGACTGTTCCTGCGTCTGCCATCCACAAAGTCCTTGCTCCTACGTATGGCGCTCTGAAGATGGTGATGAGCTGAGTCCCACACTCTCTCGCTCTCTCGGAACCAGTGGTCGACAGCTGGAACATTGGAGGGTTCCTCCGTCCAGGGGAACAGCGGTGGCTGGTATCCGAGTATGCACTGGAAAGGTGTTAGGCCGGTGGTATCTTGGCGTACTCAGCCCACGGGAGGAACCTGCTCCAGCTGTGTTGGTCCTCACTACAGTATGCCCGGAGGTAACGTCCGAGTTCCTGGATCTTCCTCTCTGTCTGGCCATTGGTCTGTGGATGATACCCAGATGAGAGGTTAACAGAGACACCAAGTAACTTGAAAAAGGCTTTCCATACGTGTGAGATGAATTGAGGGCCCCGGTCCGATACAAGCTCCTCCGGGATACCGAAGTGACGGAACACCTGATGGAAGAGGTGTTCCGCAGTCTCCACCGCGGTCGGCAACCCCGTAAGAGGAATCAACTTGCACATCTTGGAGAATCTGTCGACTATTATCAGTATACAGGTGTTCCCGTCGGAGCTGGGAAGGTCAGTGATGAAATGCACTCCCAGGTGGGACCAGGGCCTCTCCGGAATGGGTAATGGGACCAGCTTGCCTGCAGGTAACATGCGGGGAGAGTTAGACATGGCACAGACAGAGCAACTCTGGACGTACCTGATGGTATCACGGCGCATACTGGGCCACCAGTAACGAGATTTTAGGAGCGAGAGGGTCCGTTTGCTGCCCGGATGTCCAGAGTCCGGAGACTGATGAGCTGTGCCCAGAAGGTTGTGACGTTGGGAGCGTGGGACGTAGATCTTGCCTCCTGGGCATTCCGGCGGAGCAGGCTCCTGGAGAGTGGCTTGCTGTATATCTTGGTTAATATTCCAGAAGATGGGACTGACGATGAGCTTGGAAGGTAGAATGGGTTCAGAATCTGTGGGGTGGTCTGGTGAAATTTGGCGGGAGAGGGTATCCGCTGGAATGTTCTTGGTACCGGGTCTGTATGTGATCTTGAAGTTGAACCGGGTGAAGAAGAGTGCTCATCGTGCCTGACGGGGATTGAGTCTTTTGGCCTCTCGGAGGTACTGCAAGTTCTTGTGGTCAGTGATTATGGTAAATGGATGAATTGCCCCCTCCAACCAGTGACGCCACTCCTCCAGGGCCAGTTTGATGGCAAGGAGCTTGCGATTTCCTACATCATAGTTTTGCTCCGCCGGAGACAGCTTACGTGAATAAAAGGCGCAGGGATGGAGGACAGCAGATTCACCGGCCGCTTGCGACAGCACTGCACCCACTCCCGTGGTGGAGGCGTCGACTTCAACCGTGAAAGGGAGCTGCGGATCCGGGTGGTGTAAAAGGGGTGCAGTGCTGAAGAGGTGCTTGAGATGTGCAAAGGCTTCGTGGGCGGCGGGGTCCCAGGTGAGTTGTTTAGGCTTACCCCGCAGGAGGGAGGTCAATGGAGCAGTGATGGAACTGTAATCCTTGATGAATCGGCGGTAGAAGTTTGTGAATCCTAGAAAACGCTGGAGTTCCTTTATACTGCTGGGCTGTGGCCATTTCTGGATGGAATCAACCTTCCACTGGTCCATGAGCGCACCCTCGGCACTGATGTTATAACACAGAAACTGAACGGATGGCTTGTGAAACTCACACTTCTCCAGCTTGAGGTACAGATGATGCTGACGTAGTTTGAGGAGGACCTGCTGGATGTGCTGGCGATGGTCGGCCATGTTCCGGGAGTAGATCAAGATGTCATCAATGTAGACCACCACGAATCTATGGAGGAACTCCCAGAACACCTCGTTCATAAACGTCTGGAAGACAGATGGACTGATGGATAAGCCATATGGCATGACCAGGTATTCATAGTGCCCCGTGGGTGTTACAAAGGCGGTCTTCCACTCGTCTCCCTCACGAATGCGAACAAGGTTGTAAGCACTCCGCAGGTCCATCTTCGTGAACACCTGGGCTCCACGAAGCTCTTCGAGGGCGGCAGGAACCAAGGGGAGCAGATAGGGTTGTTGGATGTCTTGGGAATTGAGTTGACGGTAATCAATACATGGGCGGAGACCTCCATCCTTCTTACCCACGAAGAAGAAGCTTGAAGCGGCCGGTGACATAGATGGTCGAATGAATCCTTGGTTAAGGGCTTCTGAAATGTATTCCTCCATCGCCTGGTGCTCCGGGATGGACAGCGGATATACCTTTCCCTTAGGTAATTGCGCTCCGGGCAGCAGGTCGATGGCGCAGTCCCATGGCCGGTGTGGTGGTAGATGGGTGGCTGCTTGCTTGCTGAACACATCCTGGAACGCCTGGTATTCCGCTGGAATTACTGGGGTGCAGACAGGTTCTGGACTCTCGACCTGGGTGGAGGCTACAGGAACTGACATGGTGTGTGGAAGGGGTAAACATGACAAACATTGTTTGACAAACATCTGACTCCAGCGAACGATGTCACAGGGGTTCCAGCGGAATTCAGGACGATGTTTTTGCAGCCATGGGCATCCCAGGATGATGTCAACGGTGGAATCCTCCAGTACCAGAAATTTTATTGTTTCGGTGTGAAATAAACCAACTTGCAGAGTGATAAATGGAGATGAGTAACGTACTTTCCCACGCCCGAGTGGCTTTCCTTGACCGGTTTCGACCTCAGAAAGAATAGTACTCACCACCGGGCACAGGGGTCTGACGGGGCAGGTGCGGAGGAGATGACCTTGTTGACCGCAGTAGAGACACAGTCCCAAGCTGATGCGAAGGTTTCGTTCGGAGCGTGAGAGCCTTGTGGAGTCAACTTGCATAGGTTCTGGTACTGGTAAGCTAGCAGCCACCGAGGCAGCCTGAGGAGCGGTTACAGATGGCTGGCAGGCGGCTAGCTGCTGAGCGACTCAAGTAGTTCACTGAAGGAAAGATTCCAGTCCAATGCTGTCAGCGTAAATCGCCATAGCGGTACGAATCTCTGGGTTGAGTCCCTGACGATAAGCTCCCAGCAGCGATATTTCATTCCATCCGCTAGCCGCCGCCAGCGTGCGGAAGTGTCGCGTGTACTCACTCATAGAAGAAGTGCCTTGACGTAACCGGAAGAGCTGATCTGAGGTGGACAGTGTGCCGGTTGCCGTGCTGAATACCTCGGAGAAATGACTAGTAAACTGTTCATATGAGTTGATAACAGGATGTTTGGAATTCCACATGGCTTTTGTCCACTGTAGGGCCTTACCGGCCAGAAGCGAGGTGAGAAAAGCGACTTTTGAATTCTCTGAGGGAAACTGTTGAGGTTGCATCTGAATGTAAAGGTTAACTTGTAGGAGGAATCCGCTACACTCGGCTGCCTCGCCTGCAAATGGTGCAGGCATGGCCATGGGACATCCTGAGGCAGACGGCGGTGATGGTGTAGGAGTTAATGCCGCCCTGAAGGCATTCACCAGCTCTAACAATGGGTCGACTGCAGCGGGTGTCTCGGTGCTCATCTTTGTTAAGGTCAGATCTTCTGTCACACACACACATACAGGAGGAGACGAGAGATGAGTGACAATTCAAATCAGTGTTTATTAAACAGACGATGTGAGACACATGAGTCCTTGGGTAGGTGAGCGATAGTGAGTCCAGTATAGCAGCTTGGGTGAACACAGGGAGCAGGGAAGAGAAGACAACCCAGAGAGAACATCCGTCGGAGCGAGGAGAACCAGGTGCGATCGGTAGATCCGAAAAGCGAGTACTGACTGAATGTTCTATTTAAAGGGTGTGGTTAATTGCCGTCAGGTGCACGTGATTAGAACTCCGGTGAAGATGAACGAGTGGGTGGTGCTCCGGGTGACGTTGCAAGTGAGGGTGGCTGTGGTGAATGCCTGACAATCTCATTTGTATTTTTGATTCATATATTTATTTATCCTATTGCTTGTAAGTAATAGACCTACTTGAAGTGTTTACTTGTTTTCAGTAAGCTTGAGAATGTTTTACTTGCATTAGTTGATTACTTTTTGCTGTTTTGCAATTATTATTATTTTTTAAACATGGTGGCAGTTTCTAGCTTCAAAGAAAAATAATTTTTCTAACATCTTTGCAGCAATAGTTTTTATGGGTCTAAAACCACCTTGGGTGTGCATAATTTTCTAATAATTCAATGGCCCATCATCAATTATTCCTTATGTAATGTAATTTATTGTAATTAATGTAACTATAAATGCATTCAAAAATAAAACAGGTGTGAGTTTGCTGTGACTTATGGAAAGTATATGTAGTTTGCTAAGCAGAGCATGGACACTAATTATGAGATGTTGTGAAATCAAAAATCAAAACGGCAAGATCCACTAGAGATTTGCTTTTCTTATATTTCAATTGACATAGCGTTTTTCTGGTTGTAAAGGTTAAAAAACAGGGGTGCCCAAACATGGTCCTGGTCCTTGGTTTAGCTCCACCTTGCCTCAACACACCTGCCAGGGGGGTTTTAGTATGCCTAGTGAGAGCTTGATTAGCTGGTTCAGCTGTGTCTAATTAGGGCTAGAGCTAAAATCTGTAGGACACCTTCCTCTAGACTTGATTTTGTGTGGAGTGCAAAATAAGCCCAAACATGGATCACCACCTTAACCCTTACACAGGCAATGTGCACCACAAGGATACATATTCTTAAGTCTCTTGTAGGAGGCACATGGAAGAATTTTTCAGTAGCACTTTGAAATACGTTGACACAGTATGACTTAAAGACAGCAGGCTAGTTTGCCAGAAGCAGCACTTGTCTTTATTGAGCTGCAAGTTAGCAGCTTCTAACCCTCTGCGGTCTGTCCTGTATTTTCTTGATGACTGTAAAAAAAAAGAACTAAAAATACTCAGTCACTTTTAATAGTACAGATAAGAATAAGGTACCTTATGAAACTGCAAAGGGTCTACTTTTATTCGTGTATAGTCATAATAGCAACAAAACAATGTGCTTTTGTAAAATAAAGAAAATAAACAGGGTGCACTCTATGCCGTCTCTGTCTCTTTCACCTCTCTTCACAGACGTGTAAATAAAACAACCTGAATCTCAGCAAATACTTGCCCCAAAGACATGAGAAAAAATATATGTATAGAAAGCTTAAAATTTCTATTTTTAAATGAAGTAAGTCTTTGTCAAAAACAAATATTCTTTGATAAAGTAATTCATATTAAAACCAACGTAAACCCCAGTTTTTCCTGTCTAAACTATGAGACTGCCAGGGCAAGATTGAAGACCAATGCTGTAGAAAAACTGTTTGTGTCTTACACCAGTGGTTATCAACTGTTGTGGCTTACCACAAACATGAAAATCGAAGTAGAGAAAAGAAATTAAATTTGCTTCTGAATGCATGTCGATAACACTTTTTTGTAAAATAATATTAATAATGATAATAATTACAGAATTGGACGAGGACGAACACTTTCAGAAAATTCAGGAGCTTCCAGTTATTGGCCTAAAAGAGGCAGTTCATCTTACAACACAAGATGAGTGAACATGCCTTCTACCATCCAACAGGTCACATGTGAGGAGGACATAATTGGACAATGGACATCTGTCTATAAATCAATGCTGAAACAAAACAGCTGGTCTAATATCTGCAGCTGCCTATGTAATTTTATAGTTACACAACAGTTAAAAATGTGTCATACTAGGTTTCAGTAGTGTACTTTGAAGTTCATCTTACTTCAAGGGCCACTGGAACTATCATACGGGGGTAAGTATATATATAACATATTGTTACGGATCTGGTCGGTGAGCTGCGGACCGCACACCACCAGATGTCGCTCTCACCCTGCACACATGGACTGTTGCACTACACCCCGGACTACATTCCCCATCAGCCATTGCACTTCATCTGCGTCTAATCAGAGACATTATTTATACCCCGATCTTCCTGTGACTCACTGCTGAGTATTGAATTGTTTTTACAGTCATACAAAGCGTTCTCTGTGTATCCTGTGTCTAGTTCCCTTTTGTTTTGTCTTGTTCCGTCCAGCCGATTCTCCTAGTCTTGTTATCTCGTTTTGCACTCTCGCCTGTCTGACCATTCTCCTGCCTAGCCCTCCTAAGGATAACGTTCGCCGCTGGATTGACCCTCGCCCGTCACGGATTACTCTCGTCTCGCCGTCCATACACCTGTCTGCCATTGTTTGACCCTGCCTGCCTGACCATGTCTTTGTCTCGTCCCATTAATAAAAGTTTGCATTTGGATCCGCTCGTCTCCCGTCCTTCTGTTACACATATATATGTTATGTGTGTGTGTGTGTGCGTGTATAATTTAATTAAATGTTTGTTGAATTAATGTTTATGTCTATATATCTAGAAATATAATTAACAACACCTTAAAATCTCTGTTTTATTTGATCTTGACATTACAGGGTAATAATGTGAAATAGCAGGTGTTCATTATAAATTGTCAATTTGTTATAAACCTTGAAACTGTTCTTTTCTTTCCCCCTTTAGACCAGATTGCTTCAACTATTCATTTCTTTTTGTTCTCATTCTTTCTTTTCATCACCTTATAAATGTTATTGTGACCCACCATGGAGGAAAATTTTTGGTGGGGCAACATTAGCCCAGAGCATGGGGACAAAAGCATAAACAACTCTGTGACATCAGACACTGTTTATTTATACTGTAGCACAGACAAAGAACATTATAACTACAAAGAATATTGTCATTATGTAGATATTGTTTCTGTTCTTCCTAATGATTCTACCCCACACTTTGATGTCAAAAGAAACTTTAATGTCTGAACGGCCTTAGTACCTTTGAACCAAATAGCTCCCATAGCAATACACTTAAGTCCAACTTAATAATGAACAATCTACATGTTTGGGAAACAGATGTTACTCCAACTTTAAAAAACAGAAACAGTAGTAGATTACCTTAAAAACATGATTTGTAATGGTATCAAGAAACCCAGCTTGTAGCCAAATTCATTTAGAAAGAGATGAGATGTATATAAAACAATGAGTATACATTGTACAAATATTTCACTCTGTGAAGTATTCTAGAGAAAAATCAGGACACTTAGCAAAGAAACAAATAATATAATCAAAGAATCACACAGTCTTGAAGCCATGGATATGTTCTGTTGTTCTGGGGCCTAAATATCTGCGAACAGTAAATATAATAAAGGGATGTGTAATAGATTCAAAACAAACATACCTTTTTTTAATGTGCATAAACAATACATCACACAACTGAATTTGATGAGAAAGAGAAAGAGAAAAAAACCTGAGTTGCTTTCAGACAACATCAGGGGACCCATGGAGATGGAAGAACTGTCATGGAATTCTGCAGACCTGCCCTCTCTCCAGTGGTATCCAGAATCACAGTACTAAAAGAGAAAAATTACAGGATAATTAGGCTGTGTGCTAATTTATTTTTACTTTATTATTATTTTTTTTTTTTTGTTAGAATATATTGCAATAAAACTTGAAATGATACTACAATATTAAATGTTTAATCATTACATTTAAATATTTGGGATTCAGCATTTATTGATAGCTTTATTTATTGATATGGTTTGTTGGACATCAATATTGTATATTTGTTGTTGTTGTTAAATATTTTAAATATTTCAGAAAGACGTTCTGTCACTAAATGACAAGGGCAAAAGAGACTTTTGCAATTATCTCTCAACCAAATATTTAAAAAGGAAAAGTATATTAATGAGTGGAAATGTTTCATTTATTCATTAAATTTAATTTATGTATTCTGTATTGCTCTGTCCTTGGCAATACTTATTTATTTTAATTAAACTGCGCATTCTATTGATTGTGAAGTCAGACATGGAAAACAGCAGATAAAATACATTAAATGGCTTATATGCAGTCACTGAAGTAAGGACTATATATATGTGTGTAGATATGTCATTTCTTAAAAGGGAATTACATAATCAGTTCACACACACAAACTACTGTAACCATGTTGAAACAATATTAGACATTTTTATTAGTTTTGAGAGGGTTTGTAGACTCACAGTTGAGCAGTGATTTCCTGCCAGAAGGCAAAGGTGAACACTACAGTGCAGGTAAACCTTAGTGAAGTTTACAGTGAAGACAAACATCCTGAAGGAGAAACGGCTGGATGTGGAGACTCCATTCTGCAGCAGCTCCACTGTGTCATCATTTGATATTTGACGTCACAATAAACAAGTTTTGCTCTTCTAGTTTTTAATATTTTGCACTAATTAAAGCATAAGAAAAGTCTTACTCTCCACTGATGAGGTCCCAGCGGACAGAGTGATGAGGATCATTCTCAGGTGTCGCCCTGACGGCTATCAACCCCCTCAACATGAATTTCCACAAACATCTACTGGTTCACCTCCACATTCACATTTCCAGTGAAGGGCTGGGAGAACTCCTTGATAACCAGGAAGATTCTTGTGGACAATGCTGTTGAAATAACAGTAGGGTTGATGAAAAAATTCTACATTCTGTATCAATTAATGACTCTATTTTAGAAATATACGGTACCATATGTGCCCTCGCTTTACAGAAAATTAGCAATTACCAAAAACCTCTTTTTCTTCTGTTAAATAAATTGGCACAAACAGAGACAGAACACTAAAGCCCCACCTCTCTAGTGGATTGATTTCCATGTTCATAGAAAGTGTTTGGGTTTGGGGGTATATACAGCTGAAATTCAACTTCAGAATTCTCTTCCTGCTGATGGGACCTTCAGTTGAGTTTGGAGTTCCGACAATAAAGTTCTCATAAATGAAGTGGGTGCCATTGGCCTGTTGACCAGAGACCAGAGAGTGCATTAAAAGCTACTGCATGAAGAGGAAAAATCTACAGTCAACTGAACAAAAAAAAGTTTTAGTACTCTTAGTATTCTTTTCTTTGTTGTACTTGTATGTTATTCAGGCAGTGGCAAAATTGAGGTGTGAGAGCTAAGTGTGTTTAAACAGCACTATACAGTATTCTCCTACCAAAAGACTTGTACCACAGATGTGGTCATTGTTGTCAAAATAGAACTCCACTCTGCCATTCAAGACTGTTCCTTTGCAGTTGGGGTCATTGAGGTGTAAGCTGTCAGTAGGAAAACCAGCCTCAAAAAGCTGACAGCGAGACAGAGATATGAAACCACAGCTGCTTTCACAAACCTCAGAGACATCTGAAAAAAAAAAAGAGTAAGAACACCTAAGTAGCTTTAATAAAAATGTGACTAATTATTTAAAATATAGATTTGAATTGTTGTTGTGCAATGAATCCAACCAAAAGATGCTGGATCAGGTCTTTGACGGCTCTCATTACAGAAACAGCCATAAACACCATTTTTCTCTCCACACCATTTATCCTCAGTGCAGTTGAGCTCAGAACAGGGGTCGCTCAAAGCTAAGAGGTGAACCAAAGAATGAATGAAGCATCTGGAACATTTTAAATGCTTATAGAAATTGCAGAAAATTAATGATGAATGAATATTTTGTTTAGCTTAGATCCATTTTACTGGTTTGTCTCTCTTTTAAGTTTACTTTGAGTTATACATAAAGCTTAATGTACTCATATCCTTTTCCTAAGATCACCACTAGGGGTGCTATGACCAAACAACCCTATAATTGAGGCATAAGTGGTATATAATTGGAAAATGTTGCTGTGCCATTGGAAACGTTAAAATAAATCATAAGGATACATTGGTTCTTTCAAGATCACGTTATATAGAATATGAAACACTGTTGCATTGCTATTGAGAAACATACTGTTCAAAAACACAGCTCTACATCAGTTGTATAAATGTGTTTGACTCACCTTGGCAGATGACTCCAGCATCTTGTGACTCCAGTGCACACCGTCATGTGATCCCCATGCTCTTGATGAACAGTTTGTCAGTGTAGATTCATTTCCACGGCACTGGACATCATCCAACCATATTTATCCATAACCTTGACCAAAATAAGCACTACTCTTTGCTTCTATGACACTCCCACACCCCAATTCTCTACACACCACTGCCGCATCTGTTAAATCCCACGTCATCACACACTGTTCCCCAGATTCCATTGTGAAGAACCTCCACTCTTCTAGAACAGAGGTTGGATCCATTCACCAAGCTGACAGCTATTAATCACAAACAACAAAAAAGTTTCTGATGAGATAACACAGTGGTAATAATAGTGGAGTTTCATTCTCCCTAGCATCATTACCTCTGACTCTTGGCTGTGAGGCAGTTGTGTTCAGTGTCGTTGCTGCTGCTGAAAAAAATGAACACACAAATACACAACAATATTATGTTTTAATGATGATGTTGGCATGTCAGATTGATTACACTCCTTTAAGTTTATTCAGTTCAAACTAATGTTTTAGGCTGTTTTGCAGGTTGTGAGAAAAGCAGATAATATTAGGCTTTTTCTAAATATAATTCAGGTGTTTAAGCAAAGAAGGGTGGATTGCTTGGTTCTAGTGTTTGAGAAAATAAAACAAGATCTTAATCATTGGAAATCCCTTCCAGTTTAATGGCTGGGAAGGATATTATTACTTAAGATGAACGTTCAGCCTAGGTTCCTTTATCCCATTCAGATGATCCCAGTTGTGTTCTCTAAAAGGGTCCTAAAAGATCTGAATGGATGGTTGAGCTCTTTCATATGGAGCAAAAAACCATTAAGACTTAAGATGTCAGTTTTACAATTGCCAGGACCTAAAGGGGTTTTAGATCTACCCAATATTAGATCATATCAGTTAGGTGCCCATTTGAGAAATATTTCTAATTGCATAACAAAAGATGTCTCCTCAGTATGGTTGGATATTGAAACAAACTAAATGTTCATTGTTTTTTTTAAGTTTTAAAATCATTAAAGAAAGTTGTGTTAATCCTGATACTCTTAATACACTTAGAGCATTATGGCTAATTAGACGCATGGAGGGTAGGTCTAAATTTACCTCTGTATTTTCTCCAATCCTACATAATCCAGATTGCCAACCAGAAATGAGGGATATTGGCTTCAAGCCAGAGAAGGCAAAAGTACACACATCCTTCACTCAAGTAGAAGTACAGATACTCATGTTTAAAAATACTCTGGTAAAAGTAGAAGTACTGACTATACTTTTTTTACTTAAGTTAAAGTAAGGAAGTATTGGCTCAGACATGTACTTAAGTAAAAAGTACCCATTACTACTTTATTACAGTAAAAGTATAGTAACCTTTTTTTTGCCATTTTAATGTACAACCATAGTTTTATTACACATCTCATGGTTAGATTATGGATAGTGTAGCAAACCCATGGTTCATTTGTGGTTACCATGGTTTAACTACAGTAACCATGGATTTTGGTTTTAATTTTTATAAGGGTTGTACTGTTATCTGCCCTAGCTCCCTCTGAAAGTATTACAAAACAATGTTTTATAACATCTATTTGCTAAATTACTGCTGTAACTTTACAGTAGATAATAATGATGTTCTTTAGCATAGATTATTTTGAGTCATGATAGTGTAACGTGAAAAGAGTGGAGGAAGCAAATGCAGGATGATGACAGTTTATTAATAATGAAACAGGTAAACACAGTGACGGTGATGAAGGCTCTCGGCTGGGTGATGCAGGGGCAAGATGGCTGGTGACAGCGTGGAGTGAAGTCCCGTGGTGATGGCGTGAATCCGGTGCAGGCACGAAAAAGACACGACGACATCCAACACGAACAATCCACACGAAGACCAGACTAAAGTGACGACAGGAACAGGAACAGAGATCCGGATGAACTATCGGACGAGGGAGAGGAGAATGAGGTGAGTATTTAAAGCCAGCGATAATGAGAGACACCTGTGCCGGACTGATTAGCAGCTCAGCTGAGCAGGCATCACATGACAAACATACAGATCACGAGACCTGAGAACACGGCAGATGTGTGAACCGTGACAGATAGTGTCACGACCTCACCAGTCTAGGTTGGGAAGGCCGATGACAAGGAAAATAAAAAGGTATAATTTTGGGAACGACAACACCCTGTCACACAACAGACAAAGGCAGAGACTGAGGTAGATATAAAACAGCAGTGGTGAATTATTAAACAGGAACGTAAACAGTAAATGGCAATATGGTTGGCAAGTGGTCTTATCTGAGCAGTCCAGGTAACCAGGTGAGGAAATCCAATGGAACAGATGAAACACACAGAGTCCATAAAGAGCTGAAGGAACAGCGATCGCGAGGGATGTGATCTGTAGACCAGACAAAGAGTGTATGAACCGTCCGGGTATTTATAGGGGTGTGGTAATTGGAATCAGGTGATCGTTAATAGTCAGGTGATCCGGAACGGTTGGGTGGATCCGCAGGGGGTGTGGTTTGCGTGGGTGACTGCGGTAGAACTCTGACACACCCCTTTCTCCTGTCCCAGCTCACAATGACCACGACACGAAAGTTTTCACAAAAAGTTTATTATAACATAAATCAAAGAATTGGAAGCATATCTCTTCGGAAGGGGATCAAGGCCAAAAAAACAAACAAAAGGAAAACTAGCTAAGGGTTTAGAACTAAACTAGATAAAAAGTTTGTTAGCAAACTTTAAGTTGGCTTGAGAAAGCCTAGCCAGTAAGTTTTAAGTAGTTTTAAAAGCTTTTAGTTTAAAGAAAGTTTAAAGATTTTCAGTTTGAAATAGTTTTAGTTTGATTGATAAAGTTTGAAGATAGATAGGCTAGATAGATGTAAATAAAGAAAAAAAGAAAAATTAGTTAGAAAGAAAAAGAAAGAAAGAAAGATTAGTTAGAAAGAAAGAAACATTAGTTAGAAAGAAAGAAGAAAGATAAAAAAGAAAGATTAGTTAGAAAGAAAGAAAAAAGAAAGATTAGTAAGAAAGAAAAGTAAGAGAAAAAAAGTAAAAAAGAAAAAAAGAAAGATTAGTAAGAAAGAAAAGTAAGAAAAAAGAAAAGTAAAAAAGAAAAAAAAAGATTAGTTAGAAAGAAAAGTAAGCAAGAAAGAAAAGAAAGATTAGTTAGAAAGAAAGAAAAAGAAAAAAGAAAGATTAGCTAGAAAGAAAGAAGAAAGACTGGTTAGAAAGAAAGAAAGAAGAAAAAAGAAAGATTAGTTAGAACGAAAGAAAAAAGAAAGATTTGTTAGAAAGGAAAGAAAGATTAGTTAGAAAGATTAGATTAGAAAGAAAGCATGTTGCTAGCATGATAGAAAGCAAGTCGCTAACATGGTTTTAGCATGATTAGCAAGTCGCCAACATGGTTTTAGCATGACTAGCAAGTCGCTAGCATGATTTTAGCAAGTCACTAGCATGATTTTAGCATTACTAGCAAGTCCCTAGCATGATTTTAGCATGATTAGCAAGTCGCTAGCATGATTTTAACATGACTAGCAAGTCGCTAACATGATTTTAGCAAGTCGTTAGTATGATTTTAGCATGACTAGCAA